>JAOTRR010000001.1:27552850-27564631 GCA_028570945.1 Gogo arcuatus
AAATGCGGTCGATTCCGAGACGAGACCGAGACCTTCAAAAAGTGGTCTTGAGACTACACTAGTTATAGCAGCTATAAACAGTCATTCCCTCACCGCCAACCCCTTTTTTCTCTCTTTTGAGAACTTGTCATGTTCTTGTCATGTTCAAAATCCTGAGTCTCTTTGTCTGAGACCCAGACCTTCAAAAAGTGGTCTTGAGACCGGTCTCGAGTACTACAACACTAGTGGTAACAGTAGCTCCACTTCTCATCCGGTTGTATCGCACCACATTGTGATGGATTATTATTTATTTTAACAGCATGTCATTCATTCAGTTTAATTCAGTTCAATTCAATTTTATGTATGTAGCACTTTTAACAATGGACATTCTCCCAAACCAGCTTCATAGAAATCCAGATATAAAACATTTTAATTTAGATTTATCCCTAATGAGTAAGCCAAAGGCAACAGTGGCAACAATCTGGCAACAAACCAACTTTTTTTTAAATTATTTATTAAAGTCTATTATATCAAACTGAAGTTATCAACTGGTCAGTGATTGAGACTTGAGTATAAACTGTTCTAAGTAAATTCATTCTTTATGCTATTCAAGGAAGAACACACAGTATACACCATCTATAGAGTGTCTGTGTGATACCATCCACAGTATCCCATGGTGATCTGTAGGCTTTCCGTGCAGAGCCATCCCTTCATGATTTACAGTATTACTTATTACTGTAACAGTCAGGAAATGTAACACTGAGCTAAAACTTTAATCATTGCTATAATTGTGTAATGGAGTTAAACTAAATGACTAAGTGTGATATTTTTTTACAAAGACATCCAGTGTTCGTCCATCCATTTTTATTGCCACTTATCAACTGAGGGTCATGGGTGAGCTGGAGCCAATCCCAGCTGACACTGGGTGAGAGGCAACATTGAACAGGTCACCAGTCTATCACAGGGCTAACACAGAGAGACAGACAGGCATCCACACTCACGGGTAATTTAGAGTATTCAGTTGACCTAATCCGCATGTTCTTTGGACTGTCGGATGAAACCGGAGCACTTGCAGGAATCCCACACAGGCACGAGGACAATATGTGAACTCCATACAGAAAGCCTCAGTCGGCCGTGAGGTTCCAACCCAGAACCTTGTTGCTGTGAGGTGACAGTGAT
Organism: Gogo arcuatus; assembly: GCA_028570945.1. Taxonomy (NCBI): domain Eukaryota; kingdom Metazoa; phylum Chordata; class Actinopteri; order Siluriformes; family Anchariidae; genus Gogo; species Gogo arcuatus. The sequence continues at coordinate 27,554,009 of JAOTRR010000001.1, forward strand.
AACCACTGCAGCACCATGTCACAGAAAGACTGTTCAATAAAGACAAATTACACACAGTGCTTTTTATCGTCACTGCTTTTCCCAGTAATATGTCTACAATGCTGGCTGCTTAAAAGTCTCCAAACCACATGCAACATTCTTTATATTTTACAAAATATTGCCAAATATAAAAGTATACTGATCCTGTATGTGGTTAAAAACGCTGAGTTTCTGTGGCATATGATGCAGTCTTGCGTAATCTAGAAAATGTACCAGATTACACAATTATATTAAGTTCTTAAACCCTACAGACCTGGTACCAGATCCAATAGAACGCTACTATAATTGACTTCTGGTAAAAAAAAAAAAAATTAAAATGCTGTTTTAGTAAGTTCTATACTTATTAAAATCTTTGTAGTATCTATGTACTTTATGGTATTTCTATGGATTTTTTTATGTAGTTGTACTCAAGGAGTTGCTGAATGAAAATAAAGTGGCATCTTTGTGCATGGGACCATTGATATCATGGTGCTATCCAGTGTCTAATCTAGAATAATCTTTAGGTGAGGATAAAAAAATGTCAGTTTCTCCATTGGTTTATCACAATTTACTCAGGCATAGTGACAGTCACAATGTTACTGACACTGGAAATATATTTTCTGAGGTTTACTTATCCATAGAGACCAAGATGATGTATCCATAGAGACCTGATAATTGTAGACTATTTTTGCTTAATTTTGGGTATGTCTGTCTAGGCGAGACACACCTCCCAGCACCCTAGGCTTTAAGAGGTTAATTGTTACATAAGAAGGTATTTTTTTGGCAGATTAGCAGGCTAGTCATGTGTATGCCAGTGATTTTTGTTTTGCCTTGTGAAATTGGCTTGAGGGCAATCCCAGAAAAAAAAAAAATTTGGAAAAACCCTTGCTAGTTAATGCCAGACACGAAAGGGCCACGTGTTTCTGGCTGAGGTTGTGGGAAGTCAGCTTTATTTACAATTATTTGTTAATAATTGCATAAAGTACGCTTAAACACCATTATACAACCCCACACTTGTTGACTATTTTCCTATAACATCATGCTCATCACCCAAATGTTCTATTCCATGCATAAGCTTGAGTTTTGTTCACGTGTTGTTAGTGTTGTTGTTGTTGTGAGACATTTGATATTCTATGGAAGAACCTCCAAGAGTCAAGTTCACCAATTCGAGATCTCTTGACTGCAGGTGCATTCTCTCCTATCAGCCCAACGGTTTCATTAAAATATTTTGCCGTACTAAATATCAGAAACTCTTCAGGAAATGACTGATTGAGTGCTTGGAGAATCTCCAGCATGCCTCAGTAACAGATATGATAGGATCCTGAACGATTCTGTTCCCTAGGTGGCAGGATTAATTTAAAATGTCTCTCGGTGCGCTGTAGGGGAATACAAAGTGACCAGCAGGGTTTTGGATGGAAGAAAAAAAGGGAGTGAGAGAGATTTCAGGGAAGGATTAAGAAGGACAAAAGGATTAAAAAATGATTCATTGCTTACTGCTGTCTACATAACGTCTGCTGATGCCTCTGCTATCTCTCCTTTTCTTTTCCTCAGTGTGTAACCTAGATTATCATGGCAAAATGACAGATATTCATATTATCTGCTGTTTTATAGCCATTTGGGTTGCCGTTCCTGCAGAATTAAACAGCGCTAGATCAGATTAGAGTTTCAAATTCCCTCTATGTTTCACTTGGAGCCAAATCTGATACTTAAACTAATTTCCTGGGGCAAAATCTAAAAAGAGATCTTATTATTATTTCTATAGTCTTCTTTTCTAGGACAAATGCCCTCAGTAATCTCACGCAGGTGCTGACCAGAGCACCGGTTTACTGATCAGGAATGAAGATGAAATAAAGATGTAACTCTGTTTGTCTTCACTGTAGCTTTAAAGGCAGAAAATCTAATGAATTTGAGCTGCATGTGCAACTTGACTGTATGCAGCAACAGTTAATGTGGGATGTCATATCACATCACATCACATACTGGTGAAAGTCCCAAACACAGACATGTTGTTATGTTTAGTTATATTGCAAGGCTGGAATATTGGCAATAAAATATTTTTGATATTTTTTTGAATTGTCATAAATCTTGCTCATTACTAAAAACTTTTCTGCCAGCACTGTGTCCTCCATGTTTCTTTTACTCGCTTGGCGCCCAACATGCAACGTGATTAATTGTGAGTTACATAAAAAGTTCTTGATGTCACTCTGAGATTTTCTAAAAAGTTTTTTTTTTTTTTTAATTGGAAAAACAAAACAAACAAACAAAAGAAACCCCCACCAGTGGCAGTGCTTATTAAAGGTGGCCACTATGGTACCCTCCATTCCCAAAGTGACAGATTACTTTCTATGTGTATGTGCTCAAAGTCAGTGGCAAGCAACGAAGCTTCAAGTGACATTTGAATTGAGATTTTCTCAATTTTATGCAAATTAGATCAGTCTAAACAAATCGCTGGAATGATTCCTTGGACCAATGTGAGGTTCTGCAGTGTGATCCCATTTACTGTTTGGCATGGATCCTTACAATATAACCAGTTTCTTTCTCTTATATGACCTCTCATTAAATGTGTACAGAGAAATTATGAAGAAAAATAAAGCTTGGAAGGAAGTAGAAGAGACTGTTGGTGCTTCTTGTGAGTATATGTAGATAGTACAGGTAGCTTGCTTTGCTAATCTGCCAGTGAAGCTATTAAACAAGGAATAGTCACACTGATTAGCGCATCAGATTTGGGCAGCATGGTGGTGCGGTGGTTAGCACTGTTGCCTCACAGTAAAACGGCAAGAAGGTTCCGGGTTTGAACCTTGCAGCTGACTAGGGACTTACAGTGTGGAGTTTGCATGTTCTCCCCCTGCCTGTGTGGGTTTCCTCCTGTAGTCCAAGGACATGGGTTTTAGTTCAACTGGCTACTCTAAGTTGCCCATGAGTGTGAATGGTTGTTTGTCTCTGTGTTAGGCCTATGATAGATTGGTGAACTGCCCAGGGTAAACCCTGCCTTCTCACCTGAAGTCAGCTGGGATTGGCTCCAGCTTCCCCTGCGACACGGACGGACAAACAGTATAGATAATGTATGGATGGATAGTCAGCTTTAGAAAAGTCCTTCATGTGCCAGCACCTGGTCTTCCCAGGCAGTCTCCCGTCTGAGTACTAACCAGGCCCTTAAGGCACATTGGGCGGTGCCGATCTCCATTTCTATAGCTCTCGGCCTCTCGCCTATTATATAGCTAGGGTTACAGTGGGGGGCCAATCCTCTGGTAATCGCACCCAGTTTGACCCAGACGCCAGTAGGTACCATTTTTATGATGGTCTTTGGTATAACCCGACCACGAGTAGAACTCGTGATCTCCGGGTCGAGACACGGACACACTAGTCAGCTTTAGAAACTACTGTTTATATATCTATGATTGTTTCTTATTATACAGTACACACCTACAAATTACCACAGTGGCAGTCATTACGCACCCACAAGAGATAATCTACAAGTGACATGAATGACTAGCTGCTTCCCAGAAGAGTGGAGGTTATCATAACAGCAAAGAGGGATGAAATCCATAATGGGATGCTCAACAAGCACATCATTGTAGTCAAATCTGCGTTTTGGACAGCCATAGCTTACTAGTTAAGGTTCTGTGTTGGTGAGCAGTCAGGTTCTGAGTTCAAATCCCAATACTGAGCGCCACTGTTAAGCCTTCACTGCTCATGCTGCAGTCATGGATTGGATTCTGTCCTTTTTGTTGTTGTTGATAAAAGCGTCTCTCGTATATATCAATGAAGTCATATTTTGAGGTCAATGCTAGTTATTATTATAAAAATATCAGTAACACATTATTACAGTGGTGTGTTTTGAATGCTGTGATGTGCTTGAAGTCATCTTCTTGGACATTTATGTATCGTCATGTCTGGCTGGTAACTGAATGCAGTACAGACCCTTTTGTTACTGCATTCACAGAGGAAAAAAAGGCTTCGGCATGTATCTCTTGTCTGCTCGGGACTATTGATTTTGCCACAGGTGTAAACTGTAATCTACATTCTGTGTTGGACCATATAAGTGTGTGTATGTGTGTATGCCGGCTCGAAGCATTTTCCATGGACACCTGTTGAAGAAGCCCTTTATCTGCCTGTAAGGAAATCAATATCTCAATGTCGAATCGGATTTTCATTTGACAGGGATAAACTAACAAGCTGCCACTGGAGAAAAGCTTCAAAAGAAACATGGTGCAGCATGGGAGTGGCTTCAGGCCCTGCACCCAAGCTTACACTTTATTGCAGACACAGCACACAAGCTTACACACCAGTCAACACAATGAGTGACTGCTCTGCTCAAGCCCAAGATGGTATTTGACATATTGTAAAAGTAGACTTTTAAAGTCTTATAAGAATATTAATTTAATCTTAAATAATGTATATGCTATAGCTATAAGGACTGCGTTATGATTATATTATACATAATTGTTGAAAAGATGATGATGTGCATTTTTAAAAACAAATGTCACATGTTTTTTGTAATTAAATAAATAGATGATCTTTGTAGTGAACGTTATCCAACGAGCACTGGTAATATATTACCTTCAGCAACTGACCAGGAAACGATGAAGATTTGACAGATGAGCACTCAACTGAAGAGCTTCACTTTAAGCCCTTGTCTCTCAGTCCTTTGAGAATCTGTCCTGTGCTCTCTCTCTCTCTCTCTCTCTCTCTCTCTCTCTCTCACTCTCTCTCTCATGTGATTGACATGTACTTTCCTCTTTCTCTCCATCTCCAGCTCTGCTGATGTTAAATGTATGTCTCCTTCCACCATGGCCAGAGGGAGATCAATACAGATTTTGAGACATGGAGAGAAACTTTGACCCTGTCTTTAACCCTCACTTTCTTCACTGTCTCCTGGGCAGGACTGACTGAGTCTCGTAATCTCCTGAAGGACCTCTGGATGTCCGTCTTCAAGCCTGTAGCCTCAGTGAAAAAAAGGCTGAGACCATCAGGTCAGATCACAGAGCAGGAAAAAGGAGAATGCACAAGTGTGAGGAATAAAGGCACTTCACACACATTCTGGGGAAGGAGGTGTGGCCTCTGTGTCTGTCAGTACTAGGCGTGGCTTACAGTATGTGCCTGAAAGTCCAACAGATAGAGGTGCCAATTAGTCTCAGAGAATTGGGTGTGACCTCTGCCTTTCAGTGCCAGGTAGAAAGGTGTGGCCTTTGTATCCTAATTCCATTAAAGGAGAAATGGCCTCCAGTCCTTATGCTTTTCAAAGGAGGTGTGGCCTCTGTATCTGGTAGTCCCAGTGAAGGAGGTGTGGCCTGTGGGACTGTCAGTCCTAGTGAAAGAGGAATGCTATCTGTGCTTATTGGTCACACTGAAGGAGGTGTGGCCTCCATACCTTAGTTTCATTAAAGGAGTGCCTAACACTCCCAATAAAGGATGTGTTTCATCTGTGCCAGTCAGTCCCAAAGAAATGGGTGTGGCCCCTGTGTATGTCATTCCTAGTGAAGGAAGCGCATCATCTCCACCAGTCGGTCCTGTGTATGTCCCAGTAAATGAGGTGTGGCCTCTGTACTTTAGTCGCATTAAAATATCTTATATTTATTAAAGGACGTGTGACTTCTCTGCCAGTGAGTCCCAGAAAAGTGGGTGTGGGTTCTATGTACCTTTCAGCCCTAGTGAAGGTGGCGTGGCTTATGTACCTGTCATCCTTAGTGAAAGAGGCGTGGCCTATGTAACTGTCAGCCCTAGTGAAGGAGACGTGGCTTATGTACCTGTCATTCTTAGTGAAAGAGGCATGGCCTGTGTACCTGTTAGCCCTCGTGAAGGAGCCATGGCTTGTGTACCTGTCAGCCCTAGTGAAGGAGATGTGGCCTATGTACCTGTCAGCCATAGTGAAGGAGGCATGGCTTACGTACCTGTCAGCCCTAGTGAAGGAGTGCCTATCAGTCACAATAAAGGAGGTGTGGTCTCTCAATCTTAGTCTCATTAAGGGAGGCATGGCCTTCATGCCTTACTCTTATTAAAGAAGGTGTGGCTTCTGTGCCAGTCTATGCCAGGGAAATGGGTGTGGTCTCTGTGTGTACAGAGTGATAAAGAGAGATACAGTTGTTAAAAAGTTAAAAACTGTTTTTTCCCCTGACTATTTGCATAAACGGCCTCTATATGTAATCCAGCTTCTAATTCACAGTCTAATTCCAACCTCAATTATTTATCAAATAACACAAACACCATATCTTCATTATAGAAGTCATATACCGTATCTGCTACAGCGGATTCTACACACAGGCTTCGATGTCTAATTGATGAACACCCACACAAAGACACACTCACATGCTTTAATTAATAAATGAAGGGTCCGAATGAAGTGACTCTTCTTTAAGGCACTAATGGCTCAGTCCCTTCATTAGCTGAGATTAAATCTCTGAACAAATGAGTGGGTGCTTTATCTCAGTAAATGAACACACAGCGACACAGAGGACTTGAGAATCTCAACCACACACACACACACACACACACACACACACAGATACACACAAAGCTAATGCTACCACAGCTGTCCAGGTTTTATTTATTTACTGCTTTTGAATTTGTGAACACAAACAGCGGTCAGATGCCCCAGGCAAAGTGGATCATGCGGAACGCAAACACTAAAATATGTAGCATATCTGCTTATTTTCCCATTATTCTTCAGCTGGGCTCTAGGAATTAAAGTCTGGATGTTTATTAGTGATCCACTGAGATATAACGGAAATCAAAGTAGGCGGGGCTACGCACTACCTCAGATGTGTTCGAATATGATTGTACTTCTATTGCAAAAATGATGCAAGGACATGCAAATTTCCAAAAATAACTTTCTAAGCCTGTTTAGACCAAGAGTTAACAGTATTACTTTTAATAGCCTTTAAGTATTAGTTTTATTTTATGATGCATTCTGAATGTTTGTAAATTTCCCGTGTGAATTTGTGAATGTTTTAAGACTCAACTGACGTAATTGAACGCGCTTTCTTGATCTAATACGCATTGTTAAAGTGTATGCAAGGATTAAAACATGACATTAAGGTGGTGTGATGAGGCAGAGTTACTGATACCATCTGGAAGTTGATTATTTTCCTAGAACAGCACATTCCGAAGTGTTTTATTCCTCTTATGCAACAGCAATTTGTTAACAAAAACGCATGCAGCTTGCCATGTTATTGAGAAATCGTAAACGAAAGACTAAACTCTTCTGTCCTGAAGATGTCAGAAGGTTACAGCTTTGCCTCGGAAGGCTGCAAAGCACTGACACTGGAGACTCCTTCTGAAAATGATATCAACAGAAAACTTCACCATGTTAATGATTACATGATGACATTACACAAGTTGTTACTATAGAAATGATAACGAAGGAGCACGTTGATATAAATCTGTGATTTGTCTTATAGCTGGAATTATTGTTAGAGCTGCAATTGTAGAAAACTAATCAACACCTCCTGACCAATCAGAATCAAGGATTCAACAGTACTGTGGTATAAGTATATGAGAGAGAGAGAGAGAGAGAGAGAGAGAGTGTCCCTTCCCTTTGTCTGAAACCTCAGGCTGACTCTCACACACAATCAGATCTCCATCCCCGTGTCACCTGGTTCAGATCAATAGCCCCCCCCACACATTCGTTTTCTGCGCAAATGTGTTGTACGTGTTGTTCCAGGATCTTCTCTACACCCGAGCGTGGCTCTGTTCCTCCATTCTCTCTGAGCTTATTTATCTTCCATAATGGCTTTATAACTGGATTCGGCTCTTAGAAGAGTGTGCACCCTGCTCTCCCTCTCTCTGACGCTCCATCCCTCTTCCTCTCATCCGTCAGACCCCCCTCATCCCACCCATCTTCACCCTATCCTCACCCTCACCCCATCCTCTCTCCATCCTCTCTGAAAGTCAAGCTGCCTGAATTTCCTGATACCACAGTGCCACCTAGTGGAGAGAAAGAAAGGACTCATGACGGAGTAAGAGAGTGAGAGAATGATAGATAATAGAATGATAGATGGAAAAAGAAAGAAAGGTATATTCAGGCAGGAAGATGAGGTAGAGAGATGGGAAAGACAAGCAGAGAGATACAGAGGGATGAAAGACAGACTCACATGCTGGAATTTAATTAGCTTGTGACAATGAGAAAAGGTGATAGAAGCAAATCTAAATTGCAAATCAAATCTTACAATTCATTAGATGCACATGGTTAGAAAGGTTCTATAAAGCTTTGTATAAAGGTTCTTCACAATTCTATGTCTGATGTATACCTTCTAAAGAAAAAACAGCACTTTATGTCATAAATAAATAAATAAATAAATAAATAAATAAATAAATATCAACAGTGAACTTTAACATACAAATCAAGAAAAATACCCAATTAGGAAAAAAAAACAACTAACTGAGCCTTGTTTTTATGAAAGGAATTAAAAGAAAAGTAAACGTTTGAGAAGAAACTAGGAGAGTCCATAATGATTTCCTTAGAGTGAGTGAGGTGAAGGGTTAAGGGTTAGTGTGTAGGGGTTAGGGCTTAGGGTAATGTGTAGGAGTTAATACACAAGTCAGTAGAACATTATGCTTGGAAAGGTTCCATAAAGGTCCTTAGAAAGTTCATGGACTAACCTACAATGCAACCTTACAACCAACAGAGGATCTTATTTCCAGTTAGAAGCTATGCTTCGTTTTAGATGTCCTTCCACCACCATTTCTCTCTCTCTCTCTCTCTCTCTCTCCATCAGTCAGAGTTAAACATGTGTGTGACGCAGGCGTGATGAACGAGCCTGTCAGATTCCTCCAAACCCGCACGGCCAGTGGGAGTCACGTCCCGGATGGGTGGAGCGTAAACGGATGAGAGAAGAACGAGGGATGAGTGAAGAGCTTCCCTATAGACATCCAGACTTCATCTCACTCTCATCTGCAAACAAGATCTGAATGTGTATGTGAGAGAGAGAGTGTGTGTGTGTGTGTGTTTGGCGCATTGTAAAGCCAGGGTCTATGGAGAGACAGAAAATGAGAGACGATTATCTGAGTGCAGAGCGACTGGGCAGAAATGTTTCATTGTGTCTCACGAACAACACACACCTATTCTGAAACGCTGTTTATGCCACACACACTAATCTTCATCATTTACTCTGACTCACCCCGGTTCATCCCTGAATAGGATTTTGTATTGCGATGACTGATTTTCAGTAGATTAATTTTCTAAAACAGCAGCTCTGAGACTATCATGCGTTTATATTATATTATATTAATGCGCTCTTTCTAATACGTTATAGTTTCTATAGCAACAGCTCATTCACAGGAACTCGTACAGCAGACGCTCCATCTAATTGAAGCCTAATAATCAACATTTAAAAGCATGTTGATGTTTAACAGAGAAAAATGCATAATTGTTGATATAATTAATTGTTTTGCAGATATTCCACAATGTTAATTGTGGAATGTTAATTAAAATGTAACAAATTGCCATAGTATAAAGGGAATAAAGCATTTTAGGGTATACTGTAATTGGAAAATAATCAACTTAGAGGTAATAACAGTAACTCTCCTTTACATCGGGTCGCATCACACGACATCTTCAAATGGGACAGTTTGTGTTATCCAGATTAGATGGAAGATATGCACATATTTGGAGTTAGATCGATGAATCTAAAGTAACATTTGTTTCCATGGAGAGTTTGCCAGTGTAACGGATTCTGGTCTCGTGTAATTTTGTTTCGTTTTGAGTTCACTCCATGTGATTTTTAAAAAAAATTTGATATGAATTGATTACCCTAATGTGTTCACCTGTTTCGTGTCTCACTCCGATCAGTTTGGGAATTTCTCCCCTGTTGTTTCTATTCCTCTCTGTGAAGGCTGAAATAATTTAAGTCCTTATTTTTTGACTTTTCTAGTTCTGAACCTTGTCTGTTGATTGTGTGTTGATTATCAATTATCATTTCTTAAGCCTACCTGCTCAACTATGATTTCTAGATTCCGTCCCCCTTCCCATTTGCGCATGTTAAATAAAACTCTGACAGGTGCTCAGATTTGCTCGTAGGAATTGTGGCCTTAGGAAAGCAATGTCACGCTTTAGTTATAAACAAGTCATGTGCAGGGTGAGTGTGTGTGTGTGTGTGTGTGATGAGCTGACAGTGGTTTTAGTTGTGCTGCCATTTCATAACACACTGACAGTAATAATACACACCCCTACACACTCATGTATGTGCAACCACTTCCTTTTTCTCTCTCAGCCCACACAGACATGGAGATACATACATCAGCAGGCTTTATTAAAGACGTACAAAGTATGTGTGTGAGGGAGTGAGTGTGTGTGAGTGGTTTTTGTGCTTTGACAGTGTCACAAGGCAATTTTCCTTGTAATAAATAACAGACAAAAATTACAGAAATAAAAATAGAATGAGATCAAAGATCATACAAAGGTGTTGCAATGCAGCCTGATGCAAAGTGGTCCTAAGACACCTCACAATCACTGAACAGGGAACAGTTAGAATGTACAAATCTCTCTCTCTCTCTCCTACACAATTATTGGCCCCCCCTTGTAAAGAGGGTCGCCGGTTCGATTCCCGGGACTGGCAGGAAAAAATGTGAGGAGAGTAAGCACTTTCCCCTCCCTCTGTGTGATGGCCG
>JAOTRR010000001.1:27675558-27686144 GCA_028570945.1 Gogo arcuatus
AACAGCGCTAGCCAGTAGTGTGTGTGTGTGTGTGTGTGTGTGTGTGTGTGTGTGTCAGCTCATATTTACATCACAGTGCTATTGAATTTTCAGTTCTGATTGGTCAGAAGGTGTTGACTCATTACAGCAGCAGCTCTGACCGTAGCGCAGATGCAAATCACAAGTTTATATTAATGCGCTCGTTCTAATATGGTATTGTTTCTATAGTAACGACTCATACACAGGAACTTGTACAGCAGACATTCGACATAAGGAGATGTTTATTTAACATTTTGGTAAGGAGTCTCCAGTGTCAGTGTTTTGTAACAGTCACTAGGTTTTCCAACAGATGGACAGAGCACTTAACACTTTCCAGTTTCTCAGTCACATGACAAGCTGTGCTTTTTCTGTTTTATTAACTTCTAGAAAAGTGAAAGAACGGCTGTTTAGCAACTATAAAGTAAGTGAGAACAGGGACTAACTTCTTGTAGTTGTAGTTGTTCCATGACATTAAATGTACAGTAACTATAAATGGATAAATACCACAACATGTCATTCTTTAATAAATAAAAAATTGTAATCATTGGAAAATTACTGAGGTGTTGGAGGAATAAAACACTTCGGGATACAGTGTTATAGGAAAATAATCAACTTTGCGGTGGGAACAGTAACTTTGGCTGTATCACAGCGTTCTGTTGTTGATTATTTTCCTCTAACAGCGTATCCCTGTCTCTTATTGACTAGATAAATCAAGGTATGTATAAATCTGAAACAGTATTGTATATTTTTATAGAAAGGTTAAATCTAAACTCTAAAGGATTCTTCAGTTTGTCTCTCCAAGAGAACCACTTAAAGGTTCTGTGTAGAACCCTGGAACACATTTCACAAAAGGTTACATACAAGAAAAAACACAACCATCCAAAGAACACTTGAGAAACTTTTATTTCAAGGACTTGATTGCAAATAATGTTGGGATTTATTTTTTCTTTCAGTTGACATGAAGCATGAATATACGCATGTGATGCTTTAAAAGATTTTTATGAGCTAACGTCATCAAAATCAAGCACGGCCGTTCATCATTGCATTGAATTATTCAGAACAACGACTCTGCAAATAAATAATTCAGCATTGTCAAGATTTTTGTTTTTCTGACACAATCTTAAAATAAATGCAAGTATTTAGGCAAGATATTTCTGCTTTTTTATAACACATAACTGTACATTATAGATTTATCTTATTGCAATGATTATACCATGATGTTGTAGAGTTTGTGTGAGAATCCTGAAAGGAACAGGGGATTTATTTGTTCATTGCAACACCAATGGAAGGACCTTCGCAGAACTGTTGTTTGTGTGTTTCAGACAACGCCGAGCCTCCGACCAAACCTCCTCCCATCCCAGAGGAACCCTGCCTCAAAACAGCACCAGTGGATCAAGCTGGGCAGCCATGTGGTACACACACGCACACCCCCCCACACACACACACATACCCACCCTGCTTTGTGCAGTCTGCTTGATTCTTGAATCTACTGAAGTTTTTCAGGAGCAGAGCCTCAAATTCAAAACATTAATGGCTGCAGTGACAGACAGGAGCTGCTGTATAGAGCTCTGATCTCAGCTCTGCGCACTGTGCAACTTCTTATCATAACCACATTCACGTGGTGCATGAACACTTCATTTTTCCACACGCGGGGCTTCTTGCTTCTAATAATTTATTTTATGCTGACTGGACTCATAGCTACTAACTGTTGTGTTCAGTATTTCCTATTTAGAGATTTCAGTACTTCTCAAGTATTACTGTAGATATTTGCTTATTTTACCCCTTACTTAAATTGCTTCAAGATGAATAGTCTATAGGTTTTTATTGCACAACAATATAATTGAACTGAACCAATCAGACTAAAATTGGCAGAATAGGATGAACCTCAATTGAATTGAGCTAAATATACTAAATAAATTCAAATGAAATGAAATGGATTATACTCAGTTGAACTGAATCTACTGGAACTGGACTGAATTAGATTGGCTAAACTGATCTGAGATTAAATTGACTCAATTAAACTGTTCTTTATTAAATTGAGCAAGATTTCACTGATTTGAACTACTGAAATCTTACTGAATTAAACTGAACCTGTTTAATACTGAACTGAAGTACCCTTAATTGAACTGGTTGAGGATAACCTGAAATGAAATAAATTGGACTGGAATAAACTGAACTGATCTGAATGCAGCTGAATCAAACTGAACTAAATTCAGTTAGACACAAATGAACTGAACTGAACTGAACTGATTAAACAGAATCAGACTGAACTGAATTGAACCAAGTGCAACTAGTCTGGTTTGGGATAACCTGAAATGAATTCAGTTGGATTGGAATAGACTAACTGGCTTGGTTTAAAATGAATCAGACTAAACTGAACTGAACCAACCTTAAGTCGACAGGTTTGGGCTAATGATGAAATTAATTCATTTGGAGTGGAATCAAATAAACTGATTCGAATTAAACAGAACCAGTTTAAAATGAACTGACCACAACTTAATTGAACCAGTTTCGGATAACCTGAAATGAACTAAATTGAACTGGAATGGACTGAACTGATGAAAATGAAACTGGATGGGACTAAACTGAATGGGACTGATTTGAACTGAATTGTATCCACAGTAAAGCCACGCTTCAGCCAACCCACAAAGATGCGCAGACGTTTTCGGGAACAGCCCGTAGGCAGCTCAGTGCGGCTAAACTGTGTGGCCACAGGAAACCCTCCACCATGCATCACCTGGTGGAAGGACCAGGAGCAGCTTCCCGCTCCTACCCGGGCCAAACGACCACAGTGGACCCTCACTCTGAAAAACCTGCAGCCACAGGACAGTGCCCGCTACACATGCCGCGTCTTCAACACCGTCGGGCACATCAACGCCACCTACACGGTGGAGGTAATTGGTAAGTTCATGTGTTCATTCTAATGATTGAGTACAGGGTGAAGTGTGCAGGTCTCTCTTAATTCCCTTCATTAACATTCATGGTCAATACAATTCTAGCATGCCCTATATATATATAATCTTCAACTTAGTGATATAAACGCTATTGATGAAAATGTTCATCAAATTCACAAATATGTTCGGATGAGCACAAGTTCTGTGCCAGATCCGATTTATATGCATTTTATACTGCATGTATTTAAAAAAAGCACTGTCATTTTTAGAGCGTACAAACTCCAAACCCATGCTTACTGGAAACCACCCTCTGAACACCACGGTGGAGCTTGGTGGCACAGCCTTATTCCAGTGTAAAGTCCATAGCGATGTTAAGCCGGTGATCCAGTGGCTGAAGCGGCTCGAGCCGGGAACAGAGCGGCGCTACAACACCACGCTTGAGGTCGGGGGTCAGCACTTCATGGTCTTGCGCACTAAAGATGCATGGCCTCGGCCTGACGGCTCATACCTCAACAAACTGGCCATTGTCAAAGCCCGAGACGAGGATGCTGGAATGTACATCTGCCTTGGAGCAAACTCTATGGGATACAGCTTCCGCAGTGCCTACCTCACTGTTCTCTCAGGTGTGTGTAAATGACTTTATCAGAAATGGTTCACAGTGTTGTAATACCCTGGTATGCAGGGTGGGGAAGGAGGACACGGGTGGAAGGCTTCAGAGAGACTGATGATGTCTTTTTATTTATTTTTTTCTTTTTGAAAGCTTTTCATTGCTTTGTTCAGTAAAACACTCGAACCAAAAGCAAACAATCTTTCCATTTCATGGTCAACGTCCCTGTCAGGTCTCCCAGTGTCAGCAAGTAAAACCTACTCCTAACCACCCACAGGTGTAACCACTCACTCATTACCCGCTCGTTCTCCTCAACTCCATGATCTCACTGCCAAAAGTGTGCTGGATGATAAATTTATGATCATTTGTGCTAACAAGATGTGTGTTTTATATATGTAGATCCCAAGGTGGAGAAGCCAGTCTCCCCAGCCCACCTGAGTTCTGGTCTTCCATGGCCTCTGATCATTGGCATCCCAGCTGCAGCTCTGCTCATGGTTGGCACAATCGTGTTGTGGTTGTGCCATAGTCGACTCCGTCATGGCCCCCTACCCCCTCGCTCTGCACCCTACCGAGAGCGCCATGGCCCTGATAAAGATCCCAGCATCCCCAGCAGTGGAAGCCCTGACTTCCCCACCCACAGACTTATGGGAATGGGATCCCCGGGCTTTGGTGGGCCTGCAAAGACTTACTCCAAGGTTTACACGGACATGCACACCCACACCCATACGCACACGCACTCGCATGCTCATGTGGAGGGGAAAGTGCACCAGCATTTCCACTACCAGCGCTAACATGCTAAGCTGTGCCTGAAATGTTAAGCTAATGCTGCTAGTCTGCTTTACATGGACAGTGGGTCTTCTGTTTAGGTCAGGAAGCTGGATCTGAACTGCGTTACCCTTGAGCACTGACGGGAATGTTAAAGGAAAGAAAGAACCAGCCAGTCATGGAACAGTGTTCATGCCATAGATGTTCTGGTGGACTGCGTTCACCTTGAAAAGTCTCAGGGCAGGAAGAAATTTGTGTGTTTTTAATAGACCCAGATCTGATTGTTTTGTATTAAAAAGGAAAGAACTATAATTCATTGCACAACTGAAACTGAATGAGGTACTGGAGACCAAACAAACACAAAGTACTGTCAGTACTAACTATACTGACTGTAGCCCACTTCTGGAATTTCTTAGAACCCTTCTCTATCCTGTTCACCAATGAAAAAGGACAACCACAAGCTTACTGCTGATCAGACATTATTTGGGTGGTGGTTCATTCTCAGCAGTGACACTGACATGGTAGTCTGGGTGGTTCTGGTATGGGTGTATCTGGTATAGCAGCGTTTCTGGGATTTTACAAACCTCAGTATCATAATTGTGGTAAGACCCAGTCAACCAACCAAAACTCTGCAACCAACAGCAGTATGTGGTCAGAAACTGGCACCTATGAAGAGTCCCCCCTAAAAAGTTAGGACCTTTAAGATTTCTCATGTTTTTTTCAGTGGTTCTTCTGGTGGAATCATTAAGGTTTCCATGTAGAACCCTAAAACAATGTGTTTTCCCATCAGAAAGGTTGTGTTTGCCAAACAGAATGTTTTTTAAGCCTAGAATCCTGAAAGAACCCTTGAAGAACCATTGTATTAACAGGGTAAATGTGTGGTACAATCTCCAAATTACTGGTAATTATTTTTCATCTTGATACATAGAATGCAATAGGCATTTAGTATCACGGTACTTGGTACACTCTAGAAAAATGGTTTCTTGAAGGGTTTTATAAGGTTTCCCTGTGTAATGGATGGTTCTTGCCATTTTGAAGTGGTTCTACTTAACCCTTTCTGATAGGGAACCTGTTAGCCAGTTAATGACTTGGGGTTCTTTAAATGGTTCTTTAAGCATCCATTGGATTATTAAGGGTTCTTAGTCACCCAAAAGGGTTCTTAATCACCCAAAAGGTACTTTTGTAGGGTTCTACATATAACCTTTTATTTTTATTATCTAGATCCTGACAGACATTTAAAATTTAGCTGCACTGTCTTGTACTTGGTACACACTTAGAAAAAATGGTTCTTGATGGGCTCCTTAAAGTTCCATTTAATTATTAATGGTTCTTAGCCACCCAAAGGGTTCGATTTAAACCTTTCTAATAGTAAAAACTGTTGTAGGGTTCTACATATAAATGTTCTTTTTATTACCAGAACCTGTCAGAGATTTGAAATGTACCTGAACTGTCTTGGTACTTAGTAAATTCTTAGGAAAAAATAAGGGGTTGTTTACCAGTTCACTGGATTGTTAAGGGTTCTCCTTTTCTGATGAAGAAAGATTGTTGGTGGGTTCTAAATATAACATTTTTTATTATCTAGAACTTGTTAGCCATTTAAAATTAGCTGAACTCTCTTGGAACTTGGTACACTCTTAGAAGGAATGATTTTTAAGGGTTCATTGGATAAGTAAGTGTTCTTTCCCTTCTAAAAGGCTTCTGCTTGAAACCATTTCTAAAAGGGGAAACACTCTGTCGTATAGTTCTACATAGAACCATATCAAACATTTTAAAATTCAGTCTTCGTACTTCGTACACTTTTTAGAAAAAGTGGTTCTTGAAGGGTTGTTTTCAGGGTTCTTAACCTACTAAAGGGGTTGTACTTGAAACCCTTTCTGATTCGGAGCCATTGAGTTGTAAGGTTCTACATAGAACTCCCAAAGGTTCTCCTAGAGGGACAAACGGCATATAGCTACACACTGTATATAGAAAAATACAAGTTAAAGTTTCAAACAGTAAACCTACAAGGTGACCAACAAGGTAGAATCTGACACACACACACACACACACACACACACACACAGACATGCTATCATATTCAGTGTCACAGCTATACTGAGAATGAACCCACGCTCAGAGATATTGGATCAGTGGTGGTTGTCCGGTGGTGCCTTTCCCCTGATGGACGGTGTAGATTGGAGCTGACTTAATGCATAGCAAACAGATGAACTACATTCAGTATACAATAAGAATACACAGCATGATATTGGAACATGTGTGTCCATGAAAAGTTGAGGAGGATGAGCAGTTCTGTTTACAGTGTACACTTTTCTTTGAATAGGAGCATATCAGAAACCCATACTGTGGATTTTTTTTGCGATTTCCTGTTGTTTGCTTTTAAATGTGATTCCTTTGTGAAGACTGAATATCTGGGTAAAGAAACAGAAAACAGAATGGGAGATTTTTTAAAGTTGCTTCTTCTTGTGTTTGTTTTTCTGTTCTGATCTATTTTTTCCAGTATGTATTCATCTGATTATGTGCAGTATTAATATTGTTTATTCTGTCCAGACTATGCAAAAAATCAGAGAATAATCTTAAAGCCATACAGTGCATTTACTTGCAATATTTGCAAAATTTGTTTTGTATCTAAGGCATTTTTGAAATAAAATTTCTCTTTTTGACAATCTAGCGGTGAGATAATCGTGTATATGTATTACAATATTGAGATAAATGAACTCTTTGGCTTTCAGTGCTCTATAAAGTTCCCTTCAAAGAACATTAAATATTGCAAATACTTCCACATGGACACTGCAATTTCACTGTGGTGCTGATGTAAGCATATTTTAATAGTATTTTTGTAATAAACAGATGATGTTGGTCTGTGTATTGGATTCATTTGTTTTTGCTGTTGTTAAAAAATGAAAAAATATATATATATATATATATAAAAATGAGATGCCAAATTCTTTTGACCCTAAAGTAGTAAATATTTGCTTCTTTGTTCTTCAGCATTTCAGATTCATTTTGCGGTTAAAGGTAATGATCAATAATATTGAATGACCTGGATGTGTATCAGCGGCTACTGTGTAGGTTAAAGATCGCCATTATTCCTTGGTGAATCGCTGATATGTAATACTACATGCTATTAAAAAAAAAAAAAAAAAAGTAAGATGTACCAGGCGATGCAATTTAAGAATGTGAAGAAAATTTGTATGTATGTTGTTCCCATTTTTATTTAAGTCTTGTATGAAAACAAAATAAGGTTCCAGAGTAGTAGAAGAAGAAGAAACAATGAAAATTGGGCCAATAGCTCCCTCTATCTCCCCCAAAACAAACAAACAAAACAAAACAATGACACATTTATGGACCCCCCGAGTGAGTCATGCTGCTCTGACATCAACCACGCCTCTTGGCTACGAAAACAAAACATGAAACTCTCATGATTTTTGAGAGCAAACCAACATTTTTTTCTAGAATGCTGTTCTGTTGCTTGGATTGGAAAAGTCTTCATAAACACATTCGTTTCTACCATATACTATCAAACTGGACACCTTTCCAAGATGGCTGTAGGTTACAGGAGGGATAATTAATCTGGGGAGCACCGATTTCATCTTAGCTAAGAAGCTAACTATCACATCAGTGAAGTTGGTTTGCTAACAAAGAACTGAAAAGGCTAACCTTGTGAGTTAGCTATCACGTATAATTTATATTGCTTTAACAATTCTACGCAGCTCACCTGAATTCTTCATCCAGAAACTAGCTACTTAATGCTAGCTAGCTCGGTCACATTCTTATTGAGGAGCTCCCTGTAATGGATATGTTTAGCTAGCTAACTTTGTTCGGCTAAAAAATATTTTTAATTATGCATTTTTGGGTCAGTGCCTCAGCTTTCAGTGCCATGACGTGCTCGACGTTGTAATTGCAAAACATTATGTCTTGAACATGCCCACAAACAACAAGAATGGCAAGCCATAAAAATCTTCTAAAGCTACACCATTTGAAAGTGTTTGGTTTCACCAAGTGTTAGGTGAATAGTGCTCCTTGTCTTTTAGTGCTAATCCATAATAATAAGTGGAGAACATTTTTAGCTAATGTCAATCCAATTCCCGAATAAAACGTTCATCAAATTGTATCCAAGTAGCATCAAGGTGCAACTACTCAGGTCTTTTTGCAACCAGGTTGCTCATGCATCTCTTTTTTGTTTACGGACACAGAAGGTGTCTGTAGTATAAATCATTATTTAAGTATTTGGACAGTGTTGTATTTTTGTAACTGAATTTAAAATACTCATTATAAAATGAAAGAGTGCATGATTTAATAATAATATTTTAAAATGTATACTGTATATCTCCTACTTTAGTGTGTGTCATGGAAAAAAAAATAGAAATTTTCCCACTCTCAACTTGCAGAGAAAAATGAAAGAATGCAACATACACATATATGCATCTCACTGTGGTGCTCATGTAAGTCAATTTTGCTAATATTTTATAATAAACAAATGATATTCTATTCCTCTTGGCTGCACCGTATGGCTAATTTGTGTATTTGTAGTGAGAATGAGAATTTGGCCACCGCTGAGGTATGTGTTGACTTTGTGCTCGGTGCTGTATTAGTTTAGCAGAGGAATGCAGTAAGAAAATTAAGTGCCACAGTTCCAGCAGGTTATTAATACTGAGTTGGGTTACAGTCGTGGAGGTGTGGGCTGCCTGATGGATTTTCCCAGCAGATATTACTGGGTGTGAGGCAGGATGGGATACACCCTGGTGAGGATGCCAGCCCATTGTAGAACACACCACACACTCATCCATACAGAGATGCAAATTAGACTATCATGAATAAAAATGATAGCTTATCCTACAACCTGGTTGTCTTGCCAGAAGGATAAAAACAAATCTTTAAACATTAGAGGCTTCACCAAATATAATTTTCGAGGTGTCAGTGGTGTTTTGAATTATATTTTTGCAGAGCCACAAGTCTATCCTGGGAATACTGTGCATGAGCTGGAAATATACCATGGGTGGGACACCATGACCACACTCATCCAGATCTAGAGACAATTTAGCATTACCAATTCACCAACATGTTTTGGGAGATGAGAGGAAACTGGAGAACCTGGCAGGCCTCCACATGGACACGGGGAGAAGGTACTGCTGGAGTCATTTATCCAAAATGAAAATTGGGGCAGAATCCAATCCAACCATACTGCTGAGGAGCTGAGAGTTAATTGTAATACTGTTGGGATTTTAACACAC
This sequence comes from Gogo arcuatus, assembly GCA_028570945.1. NCBI lineage: Eukaryota > Metazoa > Chordata > Actinopteri > Siluriformes > Anchariidae > Gogo > Gogo arcuatus. The sequence continues at coordinate 27,685,074 of JAOTRR010000001.1, forward strand.
AACATACCAGCACTAAAACACCACTAACTCTTAATGACTGACCTATCTCTGTCAGCAATCAGGACTTTCATGAAACATAACCCTCTGAACATGGTCGTCTTTCTTTATTTGCGTGTAAGGTACAGTTTTAGGAAACCTCACTGAACTGATTTGTCCTTTCTGGGAAAGCTACACTGCCATCTACTGGTCATGTGAAACATGTCATAGAAAAAAAAAAAATATGGGCCGTAAAAACTTAAATAAAATTTGATGTCTGGGGAAGTACTTGTACAATGAGGTCACAGTGACACATAATGGATGAAATACTTTATGTGAATGAATTCTCTTTTAGCATTGTGATAAATCTGATTCAAATAGTCACATTTTAAAAACATGCTACAAAGAAATTAAAAAAAAAAAAAAAAAAAAAAAATATACTGAAAGTACCTGCAAATTAAAATATTTATGTTTCAAATAGCTTTGAATCTATGACCGTGTATTAGGGCCATCATAGGTAAAAAGAAAAAAAAGAAGAAAAAAAAGAGCTGAGGTGAGGGGTAGTATGCTGAGAAACAAAAACCAACTCAGAATTTCCAAAATTAAAGTTGTACATTTTCTCCAAGATTCTAAAGTCATAAATTATCTAGGGAAAAAAAAAAAAAAAACCCACAAAAAACTCTCATTGCTTCTCTGCTTCCTGGCTGCAGTGCATTCTGAGAAATGCACTTTAAACTCAGAATTTCTGAGGGCTTTTTGTTTTTGTTTTTTTGTTTTTTCCCCCCACAAATTTACTACTATGTAAAAAGAGTTATAAGTATTGTATAAAGACTATGTGTAAATGTTTTCATTAGCAAAACTGACCACAAGATTTCTGCTGGATTTCCAAAAGTTTTGTAAATGCTGATTTTATTTGTATTCATGTACGCATGTTGATGGATGCCAATCACCAGTAAATTACCAGCAATAGCTGATTTGCATTTGGTGATGCCCACAAAACTCCATAAAAGGAAAAGTTAACATAGTTGAAATGACAAGAGAAAGGCAAAAGGTAGAAGTGGAAGTTATTTTCACCCACACCTACAGTATGCCAAT
>JAOTRR010000001.1:27787160-27797300 GCA_028570945.1 Gogo arcuatus
ACTCAAACCAGTCCATCTGGCACCAACACCCATGCCACGGTTAAAGTCACAGAGATTAAACATCAGAATGAAGAAAAAGTGTAATGTGAACATTAACTGAAGCTCCTGACCTGTATCTGCATGATTTTTTGCATTGCGCTGCTGCCACATGATTGGGTGAGTAGATAACTGCATGAATGTGCAGGTGTTCCTAATAAAGTGGATGGTCATGGTACTTGCTTTAATAACAACAGATTGTGTAAAATAGCCTGGAGAGGCCATATTTACAAATTTAACTACGTGCAAATTTATTATCTACATCACTTTCAGCTTTTTCACCTTAGAGCCTGTGTGTGTGTTGTGAAATCACACAATAAAATTGTAATTAAAATAATTATTCCAAAATGGCCGGGCCCGTAAAACGTTACAGCTCGTGAAGGTTTGTTCATGTTTACAGATAACGTAGTAGTAAACTAACATATGAACTGAACTGTTGAATGCGTGTGTAGCAGAGCTGACACTCACTGTAATCACTGTATCCTCCCATGCTGCTCTGGTTGCTGTAGCCGCCGCTGTATCCGGAGCTCATCTGCTGACCACCGTGCCCGTAGGACGACTGGTTTCCTGAGATAAAGGGACAAACAAACTCAGAGCCAATGTGAGTTAAAGCAACCTCATGACTCATTTTACCTTAACAGCCAACATGGCCAAAAAATAAAACCCATGCTAGAGACTAACCCATTGCTCCCATCATCTGACCTCCATATCCGCCACTGCCGCCCCCTGCTGTCGAGTTCAGGAACAGCTCAACGTAACGATGCTCTGCAAGACAAAACAAGGTTTTTTTGTGCTTTTTTATATTATTAGCATCATTACAAAACACTCAGGTCAGTTGAGTCGAGACGAGATTAGTGATGCGAGATGGCAGAAGTGGGCGGAGCCTCCAGGGGGTGTCAGTTAATATAAGAGATTTCAAAACATCTACGCAACTGTCAATCATTCCAAATTCATGTCAATCGGCTTATCTGCTGTTTTTATTGGACTGGGAAAAGGAAAACTGCATATTTTTGAGCGAAAACTCGTACCAACATACATGCAGAGCTTCTACGCAACATTAAGAAACCACTTCGAAATAATACAGAAAAGCAAAAGTGCCAAAAGATCTCTTCTGTAGGGTCACTGAAATTATACAGATAATGCTGTATGACAACATACTTCACATGGCTGGCAATACTATTCTAATTTTCATGCTTATGTTTTTTTGTTTTTTTTAATCCATACCTAAATGTTTAAAGATCCCATGTAAGTATAGATTCCTATACTTACGCATATTGGCTTTGTCCTTTGACATGGCGGCCACGGCGTCTTCGTGCGTAGCGAACTCTACATCGGCTTCACCCGTCACCCTCCCGTCAGGTCCGATCTCCATGTGCACACGCACCGGGTTCAGGGGAGAGAAAAACTGCATGTGGAATAAAGGCAAATAGCATTAAAAATGGCTATATTCATATTTTTTATTATTAATGTTAATTAGTAGGCATTCAATTCATTACTATGACTCCTATTTAAGACACAAAGCGCAATGCAGGAACTCACGTTGTAGATGTCGGTCTCTGTGGCTCTGTAAGGAAGGCCTCTCATATGCACACAGTGACCAGTTGTGCTCTGAAAAGAGGAACCGCCATCCCCATAACGACCATCTGAGGAGGCAAGAGATAAGAGTACGAACACGCTGACCAGAAACAGCAAGAGGCGTGATCCATGAAGTCACTGTCTTTATGAAACTTTAGACTAGTCTAGACTAGTTAATGATTAGAGACACTGACTCAGTCAATGGCTTAACAATATTCTGATTAAGGCATCATGAATATTATACATGAGTATCAATAATAATTATTACAAGTATACTTTGCTTTAAAGATGACAAAATTGTGTTTTAATAATAATTAGTTGTAAAGGCAGTGCAGGCAGTATGTACCTCCTCCGTAACCTCCGCGGCGCACACGTTCAAACGAGACCCCGCGGCTCATGCTGTTGTAGCCGCGGCCGCCCGGCCGGTCATAGGGTCCCGGCCTCTGCATTCCCATCACCTTCCTCTGCGGCTCGTAGTGCGTACGCACCTCTGCACGGCTGCTCTTGAAAATCTCTATGTACCTACGAGGGCCAAAGCACACCGCTGGAACCGCAGTCTACAGACCTGAGAATACAGAGCATTGCTGCGTGCACAGGAAATAATAAACCCTAAGAACTGCAGCACTGAATAACTGGCAATGACTCCGCTTAGTGATTTTGAAAATTAAATGGAAACTTCTCAGTCAAACCCTCATTCAGCTTTTCTTATGGCCACTTTTTTTTTTTTTTTCTTTTACATTATTGTTGTTATTATTTTAACTATTACTATATATATTATACTATTATTATTACTTTTAAGTATACAGAGGTTATACTGTCAGAGTACAGAGAACATGGTACAAAGAGACTTCAGGCCGTCATGTCTGACTCAGTATTACCTGTTACCGGGGCATCATGATCTGAAGTGTTCAATGTAGTTTTAAAAAAAAAAAAAAAAAGTGAGAAATCCCTACAGCATCTGGCTTAGTGCTGAGTGAACATCCTCGCCATCAGAATCCTTCAGATCCTGAATCTGCCATTATACACACATCTCACACACACATACATTAAGATACACTGTACTTGTGTGTAACGGCAAAGGTATGTGATGATTCCTTTAAAATCCAATGTCATACATCCAATCGTTAATTTACAACTAACATCTGGTAACCTCAAAAATCTGTTTAACAGTAACAAAAGTAAAGAATGTCTTGTCTTAGGGTGCTTTCACATGTATTAGTCCGTTTACAGAATCCCAATCAGACAGAGACTGATATATTTTGGTAATGTAATAAAACAAATCAAAAAGCAAAAAATAAAAATGTCGGCTGAGTTTTGTGCAGAGCTGAAACGTCCTTGGAAAACTCTTTCACAGAGAACACAGACCCATTGCTCAATAAATGATTCAATAATTATATACATAACTAGTTTAAAACATTTTTTGTCATATCTACTATGTTGCTTCCCTCCCATATAATCAGTCCATATTTACACAACACATGCAATTTCTGTAGCACTACAGCTCTGTCCTTTGTCTCAGTTTGTGCCTCCTGACTCAATTTGGCAGCACCGAGTCACTTCTTGGAGTCGAGTCGATTTAGACTCGAGTCACTTCCTCACTGCATTCGATTCACTTGGACGCTCTCAGACCGGTTGTTTTGTTCACACCCGTGAGTGATTGCTGTGTTCTCATCTGCCTAAAGAATTGGAAAATTCAACAGACTAAACACTGCATGTGTGAAAACACCCATAAAGTGATTAACAAATTATTCACAAGTTCATTCGATGATGACTCACTCAGCACTAATGCTGGGGAAACAGCATGAGCACAGTGTGGTTTCATAAGAACTGGGCCTCATCTTTTAAAAAGTTATGTGTGGTTGTTAATACTAACAGTTTCAGAGAATGTCTTGCCATTTCTGCAGTGCATATAATTGTTGAGAGGTGTACACCATAAGAAAAGCAACTTATCCAGCCAACCAACCAACCATCCCCACCTGTGCCCTATTCTTTCCTTGTGTTTCTTTAGAGCCTTTTCAGCTATATCCTGTGAAGCAAACTGCACGAAGGCCTCCCCCGTACTCCTCCCCTGGAAGTCCACCGGCAATGTTATCCCATTTGGCACGATTTCCAACCCTTCAACCCAAGGACAGATAACCCCAGTGGGGGACATATTAAATCACAAGCCCATTGACAAAGATTTATAGTTTGCTAAGGGAACTTTTGTACATAAGAAATGAGGTTACATGGAAAAACTAGATGGGTTGCAATGTACTATGTGTGATAACGTTATATAAATTATATTGTTATGGTATGAGAAAGTATCATCAGATACCCAAAACATCTCTATAGGCCGTTTTCCACTGCACAAATTACAGGAACCTTTGATTTATTTTTTTTTCCAAGAAACTGAGCCTTGTTCCCCCCCCATTGGCCACTGGTCTAGGAGCGAAAGTTCCTGCTGAAGTCTGTTACCAAGAGGAACTGACGGTATTTGGTGGTGGAGCCAGCAACACTGTTCACTGCTGATTGGTTATGCATGCAACAGTGATATTTTTCTTATCATACAGGGTGGCAATATAATGGGCCTTATTTATCAATCAATCTTTTAGTAAATTTGTATGTGAATGTGTTGCCTAAGCCAAACAGAACTAAAATGTTCCACCAGATATACATATATAAAGTTTCAGAAATGCAGATTTTCTTCGTAATCGCGTTTGTATGTTGATCAACCATGAAGTGCAAAACATGTTCCCAATATAGATCATTTGCATGTAGTGACGCCCACAAAATTCCATAAAAGGTTGAGTGTACAGACAACTGGGAGCATGAAATGAATGATCAGGGTAAAGGCTGAAAGACAGAAATGGAAGTTATTTTGACTCACTTCTATGCCAATAACAACAACAATAATAATAATAATAATAATAATAAGCAAGTTGAGTCAGGTGAGGCATTTGTTTACGGATTACGGCTAGAAGCAGATGGACCGGCCCGTCCTCCGTTTATACAGCACCATCTTTTGTCATAATAGAATGCTTAATTCTATTTGTCTTAATTTATAGATTTGTTTCGGCTTGCCTTATTCTTTCAATTAATGCCAATAATATAAACGACTGGTTTTCAAAATGTACTCGATGGTACTCTTAATGCCAGACCTAGTGAACTAGCTTGATGTGTTTTTAATATAAACCCCAAAGCTCTTCTATAAGTCGATCTGGATAAGGGCGTCTGTTAAATGCCATGAACGTAATAAAAATAAGCAATTTAAACTCCACAGTATATTCCAGATATAAAAGTGCAGTAATCCATGCAAATGATATAGTTTGATTAGGTTTGAAGTTGATTACGTCGAGGTTTACATTGGTCAGTCTTCTTATGCGTAAATGTACACAAACTCAGGAACACAAGTAGTTCGTAGTGAAGTATGAACTTTTTGTCGAATTTACAGGATTTTTACGAATAACAAATTTCTTGCAGAAATGCTCGTACAAATTATTTATGAATAAATACGTTCGTATCCAGCTTGATAAATGAGACCCAGTGTTATTTTCATTCCGTCATGTTTACCTACTGAAAGCAACAATTTTATGTTTAAAGTGTGCACCTGGTCGTTTTAGGTGTCTTTAGTATCAGGGTTATATCTGAATGGAGACTTTGCCTGAAACTTAATAGTAATGATGATGCAGAGTAACCCCAGGTTCTATTGGTACCTTTTTGGGTCAGGTCTTGTTTGAGTGTGCAGTGGAAAAACACCCTATGCCTCCTTGTCATGCAAAGGTCTTAACATGAGGCATATAGGCAACTATTAGTTTATGAGATAAGAATATAAAAGTGACATTTTGGTCTTTATGGCTTTCTATATATTACTAAATATTACAACTGACCTAATGTCACAAAAATCATAGCCTAGAAGCATTCTGAAACATTGGCTTATATACTGAGAGTTTGTGATTGATGAGGTGTGGGATAAACACCCAAAGTGCTGGTTGACATACCTGCAAAAAACTGAACAATCTCCTCTTTGCTGCAGCCAAAGGGCAGACCCCGAAGCCTGACCAGGCCGTCCCCTGCTGTGTCCGGACAGTTAGGACCGGTGTGCTTTAAGACCCAGTCCATCTCCACATTGTTGGATTTGAAGACTAAAACAATATAACGGTCACTCAGTACCTGGTCACATCACTCTCACATATTTTCACCCTCCTTTCCCCCCAACCCTCACCTTCTACATAACGGTGTCCCATAGTTTCTCGATCCTTCTTCACGGCAATCTTCAGATCTTCCTCACTTTCGAACTCCACAAACGCCTCTCCACTCGGCCGCCCTTCCCTTGTGTAGGTGAAGTGTATGCTCGTGCCGTTGTTTGCGATCTTACATTCTGCAACACAGGTGAAGCCCGACGTTTAAATTTGCATCAGAACGGGACCTGAAGTAGAAATGTGAGGTTTTGATTTTACCTGAGAAGAATCTCTGGACTTCATCTGCTGAACAGGACCAAGGCAATCCTCTCACTCGCACCACGAAACCCTCTCCATCTGCCATGCTTAACGCAGACCGAGGAAATAATGCACATATGTTAGGCTCGAACAAACTGAATACAGCTTACTAATAAATTTGTAAAATCCTTACAGTCGGAACAATTACAGCGACAATGAAATTCTGAAAGTGTACGAGATTTTATAGAGAACGAACACTAACTCTACTAAATTAATTCTATATTTCTAAATTATTCATTTCTATATTTCTAAATGAATTCTATATCTAGGAACTCTATAACGTTCTATAAAAGCTTTAAATAAGACTAATCTTATCAATATAAATGAGTCTTTTTCAAGATTAAGGGCCAGATTTACTAAGCAGGGCAAATTAGCTTGAGGCAGCAACCAATGGAAGTGGGCAGTTCTGCGGGTGATCTATTAACAATGCGCAAATTAAAGAACACAGACGCAGCCAGTTCATTTTAATGGTCAACGCAATCTACCAAGAGCAGCGCAAATTAGCGTAGGGTCACAAACAGGTGTGTGAGACTCCTTCTAGTTGGCGGTTCCAGGTCATCTTGATTTCCTCCAGCAAATTAAGAAGAACGTGCCTTGGCAATCGATATGTTTTGATAACGTCTTCCTCTGGCATTTCAAATAAATTAACATGATTGGGAAAATGTTCTCCCTTCCACCAGCACACATACACTGTTCTCGAGGATGCCTCCTATCACAGGCATGTCAAGCACAAAAGGAGTTAAGACATGCTTTTTTCGGTGTTAAATAACGGCGCAATTAGCAGTAAACTGACTACCACAAACCTTAGTAAATCACATTGCATGATTCATTTAAATACTCCCCTCCCCCAAATGTTACAGTTTGCCCACACCCGTCTGAATGATTCCCACCCATGTTCACGAAGGTCCGTCCTCAGAATCTTAAGTGACCCGAAGGCTGTGTTCCAATAGTCTCTTGTGCTTAGAAAAGTTCCTAACTGAGTGAAGATGCATCTAAGTATCAGCCACGATAAGAGCTTTTCGAATTCTCTCGAATTCTCACAATTCTCATTGTGAGCAACCATTCTCAACGTAACAATCATTTCGTTTCACTTTTGTGACGAGTAGCCTATATGCCTTTTTCATGTAAATTCCAGATTTGGTAATGAAGTTATTTTTTTCAGTGTTGTCCACGTTTATATAGCCTGCATGAAACAATACAGTAAGAAAGCACGGGGCAAAGATGCGCTTTTTGTAGTCCACCTTCAGAACATTGCAGTTTCATACGGCAGACCCACGTCATTAACATGCGCCGAGGCATAACTGATTCTCTTAGCACCACAGATGTCTTTTCCCACGTCCTAATGAATTCTCCTTCACATCTTTCCTTGACCTCATGACGTTTTCCATCGAGGTCAAGGAAAAGTGGTTAGGAAAGGACAGGACAGACTACTGGGACGCAGCCATGGAGTGTATTTAAATGACAAAACACAATCATGTTTCCGGACCGGACAACAGTTTTCCAAACGCGTTTTCTCAGCAATTTAATACACTTTTGCTAAGGCCGCGACTTAAGCCATTGTTTTTAATCGCGTTTTACATATACCCCATGTTTTTTGTACAATTAAGGAATTAAAAAAAATCGACTACTGCACCTTTAAAGCAAACCGTTCGGCTAAATTCCTTTAAGAATGTATGCATACACTACACAGGGTTTATTACACCTGGTTTAAAGCACTGTACATCCACAAGGACGTGTTTTGGGATGCAGAGTGTACACTGCAACCTCAGAAAAGCAACTGCAAACCCAAATAAAGCAGCTTAATGCACTTAAGAGAGAGAGAGGGGGAAAAAATGTCAATCTATTCAATTGGGGGCTAGTTACTCCGGTTAGCTACCTAAGCTAACTACAACCAGCACCCTTTATTTGACTTAATCTTTATATATTAAACGTCCATTAAACAAAATTACTCTTTAGCCTTTTAGAAATATATTGCAAATATCATCAGACACATATTATATGGTCTAAATAATCGAACTACCTTTACTAGCTGAATTGGTGTCTACCGACCAGCCGGTGTGAAAATGGTGAATTCCTAGCGGAATACCAATACGCGTGCGTGAACAAACAATGCGCATGCGTGATCAAGACAAACCGAAATTATGGAGTCGACTCCGTGCGTCTGAGAATCGATTCTACACAATATATTTCTAGGTGGCTGATAGGATGAACGAGTTGAATCAGTATCAACGTATGGAATCGTCTTCGGAAATTTTGGAGTCGATTCTGACCGTGTTTTGGTATTTGATTGAGTCGAATCAAGGAATCGATTCCACACAATAAATTTCACAATGACGGATATGAACGCGCTGAATCAGTATCAACGTATGGAACTGGCTCCAGAAACTTTTGAGTCGACTCAAAAGTTGTTTTGGCAATTGATTGAGTCGATTCTTCACAATACTGTACATTTCTCGATGACGTGTAGCATGAATGAGCTGAATTCATCTTAACGTAAAGAATCAGCTCGAATCTGGGAATCGATTCTATACAATACATTTCTCAATGACGGATGGTGTAAACGAGCTGAATCAGTATCAACGTATTGAATCGGCTTCAAAGATTCAGTGTCGGATTTCCATTTCCCAATCCATGGAATCAGAGAATCGATTCGTTTTTATCTGTACAATGTTGTATTGTATAATGTTTATATGTCGAATAAACCTATTGTAAAATAGTTACGGTTACTGTTTTGGCCTAAATGATGATGGATTTAATTATGTCGCTTCATTTATTTTACTGATTTCTCACACACACACACACACACACACATATATATGAAGAATACTAAACAACCAGGTAAACAGACGTCTCCTTCAACGACCCGAGTACCAGTTATGGAATTCTGGGAAGGGAAATTCCCACATAAAGCACGTGAAACTAATTGTGTTTCCACATAACCGCAACAGCAATGGCGGACAGGTTTCTGAGCACGTGCTCAGCTCAGCGTCCTATTTAAAGCACGTGGTGAATTCTGGTTTTACTTTTGCCCAAGTGCAACTCCCATCACATGATCCCGGTCACGTATTCAGGGTTGCCAGATTGTACCGAATCTTTACAGCCGACTTACACTTTGCAACTTTTTTTTTTTTTTTTTTTTTTTTACAGATCTCCCAAAGTACTACTGAGTGAAATAAACTGCATTTTTATTTATCTGCACTGTCCATCATGGAAAGGAAGGTTGTGAGAAGATAGCAAAGAGAACTATGATTGCGGTGTTTCTTCTGGCTCCATCTACAAACGAATTGTTCACACAGCAAAAACAAAAACAAAAACATGACCACACATCGATAATGTTAGATAAATCTGATAGAAGTCTGGTACATGTGTTTTTAAGATTTCCATTTAATACAAAACACACCTCTGCTTTGATTAGCATGGGGTGAATATTTAGCATTAGAGTGTCGATAAACTTAGCAAGACGTAGCTACATACCCAATAATATATATATATATATATATATATATAATCACTAAAGCCCGCTTCACGTCGCAGAAGGATCAGTCAGAACTATCAAAGGCGAAAATGGCTAACGCAAATTACGAGCAAACTATTTGGGATAAAAATTACGGATTTAAAATGGTCAGCTGTGAGGTACGATGTGGTGATTCGCTTGATAAATCAGAGATGTTTTCCTCAATCTATGTGACTAGTTCTGTAACTAGTTAGCGATCTACAAGATGACGAGCGTGATGGTGTTGATGGCCACATTTCCAGGAAAATTGACGCTGATCTGTTTGAGCACACTGTACAGATGAGAAAGTGAGAAAGCTGTACTGTACTAAAGTGCCGCTGCATCGCTTTCTTTAGGTAGAGATGAAGGCATTAGCAGGTAATGGAAACAGTTAACCAAAGTGAAAAGACACCAACATTGCAAAGATAAAGAGTTTTAAAGTAAAAGAAGTCGACTCAGCATTTCATTAAGAAAATAAATCTTGGCGATGAATTTTGGCAGCATGATGGTGCAGTGGTTAGCACTGTCGCCTCACAGCAAGAAGGTTCTGGGTTTGAACCT
>JAOTRR010000001.1:27801302-27812991 GCA_028570945.1 Gogo arcuatus
AATATATTCACCACTCGAAGATAAACTTCATATCTTCACGCCACTGTGTAATATCAAAAATCAAAATATAACAGACGTAAATGAAATGTACAGTTAAACATAATGATATAAATCATTATGTAATGGATTCATGATCACTTTCAGAAACACAACACATCTGATTAGATTTAATTTTTTTAAAAATACCAAATAAAGCTAAAAATAGTCATTTATCATCTCTAAAGCTTTATTTGATATAAAATTGAAAAACAACTAAAAATGTAAGCTGAATAATTTATTAATAGAGAAAACAACTAGAGTGGATCAGAGACTCTGTGTAGGTTCTTCATAAATTGATTATATTCAATACAGAAATCAATCTAGTAGAATTTAGAATTAGTGTTTATTACAGTTAAGTGCAAAGGTTTGCACCCCCCCCCCCATGGTTTTTGAATTGAGGGGGGGTGACTGTGTACTCAGTTTTTACAATGCACTGTGACTTTATCCTGAATCAAGACAATCCGAAACTTAAAGCTGTATCAACAAAAAACAATTTAAAAATGTTTTCATTAATGCGCTCACATACTATTTGACCGATTTTGTTGCTTGAAGAAAGATCGGTGGAACCGAACACATGAAATGTTTTTTTGAAATTAAATCTATTTTCTTTATTCTTTCCTAAGGGGATGTAAACTTTAGCACACAGCTGTATTAGTGAACCGTTTTCTTCCCTCTAGGTGTGACCTAGGTGTGAATATTCATTGCCTTGAATCTTTTCTATCTACAGGCACTCGTATCATTTACGACAGAAAGTTCCTGCTTGAGTGTAGGAACTCGCCGATCGCTCGGACCCCGCCCTGCTGCCTACCCCAGATTCCTGGGGTGACGGTTCCTTCCAATCATCCTCTGAGCAAACTGGAGGAACTGAAAGAAGAGCTGGAGGAGGAAAAGGATGCAGCAGGTAAAGCAAATCTGAATAAATTGCCAGAGGAGTAGCACAAATGAAGCCTTGTTCAGGCTAAAAAAAAAAAGGTTCCTCAAGCGTTCTTTAGATGGATAAATCCTGCCCAGGCATGTACCAAGTCAGGAAAAAATGTAGCTGGTGGGCTGTTATAGGAAAATAATCAACGACAAGGTGGTGCGATGCAGTCTGATGTGAAGTTACAGTTACGACCCAGAAGTTCATTATTTTACTACACCAGCATGCCCTGAAGTGTGTTTTTCCTTTTATATCACGTCACTGCCAAGGATTAGTGTTTAATTCATTGATGAAAACATCATGCTTTTTAACCGTTCATCATTACATTTAATGTTGTGAAATGTCCTCAAAGCAAGTTCCTGTTATTTTTATCATGTTTATATCATGTTTTATAACAAATTTAGCAGGCTTTATTTTCAAAAAAATACTATCACATTAGTAATTGAATCCACTGACATTCTGACCAGGATAAAATATTATCTGAAGAAGACTGAATCCCCATGGTGCCCCCATGTTGGGAAAAAAAATGCCATGAAAGTGCCCCCTAGGGTGCCACAGGTGTCCTATGGTAGATAAAATGTGATGACGCCCTTTGAGTTGCCTCATATGGAAGATTAAATGTGAGAAAATGCCTTGTAGGGTGCCCTTATAGTGGAGAAAACGTGACGTGCCCTGAACGCTATTTTTCAAATGGAAAATTGATAACATGCCCTCTAGGTTGCCCCTACGTGTGAGTAAACATGATGAATTGCCCTCTAGGGTGCCTCTCCATGTAAGTAAACATGATGGCATGCCATCTAGGGTGCCCCTATGTGTGAGTAAACATGATGGTATGCCCTCTCTGGTGCCCCTACATATGAGTAAACATGATGAAGTGCCCTAACGGGTGCCGCTGCATGAGTAAACGTGATGACGTGCCCTCTAGGGTGCCCCTACACGTGAGGAAACATAATGAAGTGCCCTAACGGGTGCCCTCAATGGGAAAACATGATGAAATGCCCTCTAAGATGCCCCTACGTGTGAGTAAATGTGATGACATGCCCTCTAGGGTGCCCCTGCGTGTGAGTAAATGTGATGATGTGCCCTCTAGGGTGTCCCTATTTGTCAGGAAACATGAAGTGCCCTAATGGGTGCCCATATCCAGTGGCAAATACGAGATACAGTACTTTTATAAGCTCCCCTACATGCAAGAAAATGACATGAAGTGCCCACTAGGTGCCGCTGCCCCTCAGGCAGCCCATGTCTGCCCTTGCTAACACACACGTAACCTGTGTTTCCTCCTGTAGCTGAGGACAGCCAGTTCGAGATGGACATTTGAGCCTGTGATGTGCCTCCTGTGGAGAACGCATTTCTGCTGGCACGCTGCTACATTTCCCCATCGACCAGCTCTCACTGGATTCACTCAGTTCCGTTTGAAGTGGGGGGTTTTTAAAGATCTGTATAGAAACAAACACTCAGAGGGTGTTTTTCATTTGTTTACAGCTTTATTTCAGGTATTTTGTCATCATCAGCACATAAAGAAGAGAGACTGTGGATGTCTGTGCATCCTTTAAATGATTCTTATTGTACATATGGTACTTTGTATTTTTTTTAAAGGGAAATGATTAGATTTAATTAGAAGGGGGGGTAATATGGTAAATGCATATACGTACAGTATATATTTCAAAGCTGTCCCTTTATAATATTTGAACAAACGTAATATGACAAACTTGCCAAACTGAATCTATAACCAACAGAATTCATATTTTAAACATTTTTTTTAACCCCGACATATTTTTCTTTCCTTTGAGGTTTTCTCCAGATTGTCGTTTGCTGAGTTTTTATTACTTTTATTAAACTGTGACAAACATATCATTTGAGTCCAGCAGTTTTTACTGATGTTTCACCAACGTACATGTACACAGTAGGGTCAAATATTCATTGCTGAGCTCCAGAAAGCAAAAAGACTAAAAGGTTAAAAACAGTGCGTACGCAGCTGAGTGTAAGTCCTGACACAGGAGCTAGATAGAGGACAGGAAGTGATGTATGGTCGAGTGCATAAGTTTGTACACCTTCAGGAGATATTTAGTGTTTGTTTTCACAGGTCATAATAGTTAAATAAGTACACTAAAAAAAATTATTTACCTTGTAGATTGACACTAACTGACTGGCAGCATTCTCACTGTAATGTTTGTTCACAGTAATGGCATGTACTGTATTTTTACAGGACTACATATTAATAGCTGTATATTACTGTAAAAAATGTTCATTATACCGTTCATGATGTCAGTATTATCTGGCATTTTGCTTTAAAATGAAATGAGTTAACCAGATTAATGGATGGTGCTCCTGGATGAGTATCATCCATTAATCTGGTCTCCTTTTAGAAGTATATTTTTTTCATTTCACAATGCTTCAGGATGATGTACCTCATATACTCTGGCCTTCACACTCAACACATCACATCTTAACTGAATACCTGTGTGAGATTGTGAAGAAAATCATTCAGACCCACATTTCCTCAAACTCCACCACCTATAAAAACATGCTGGGTAAGAGGAAGTGAAAAAATGAGACTTTCTTCCTTGTTTAATTTGAAAAAAATCTATAAAGAATATGAAAGCTCTCAGGTTTATTTTCTAAATCTGCATTTTTGTACGTTAAAAAACAAACAAACCTTGTAATCTATATACTGTAGTATTTACTGCATGTATGGTAGTTGATTGTTCCTTTTATCACCACTTGGGGGTGTGCTGTTACAGGAAAATAATCAACGACAGGGTAGTGCGATGCAGTCTGCCCAAGCAAGTCAGTGTTACCAGCCAGATGTTGATTATTTTCCAATAACAGAAGTCATTTCCCCCCCCTCTACCACAGCAATTTGTCAATTATAAATATGATGTAATTTTCTATCCAATTATTGTTACGTCAAAGCAGCAATAGACAGTTTTTCCCTGACCAACTTTAATATTTTGCTCTCTGTCACAAAGACAAACCCAGAAAGCACAATCTCCTCGGTCCTGAAGACTTTCCTCTGTCGGTAGTCTTACTATTACAAAGTGCTGACACTGGAGACTCCTGCCATAATTAACAGAAAATTCTGATCTTCTTATAGATGTTTTTATCCATTTATTATTATTATTATTGGCAGCCTTACCTCATCCGCCACACAAATCCACACGTGACTGATAGCACACTACTGTCAGAGCTGCACCTTCTGTTCAATCAGATTCAAGAATTCAACACCACAAATCTGGTCCTAATCCTCAACATTCATAAACCTTGATAAGAGTTTAGACAGTTTTATGTTTGATTACAATTATTCAACAATATTAGACATGCCACAGATATCTTAAAAACCATGTTTATTTCCACCAAATTGTCCAAGACATTGCAGGAATGAGTTTCCAGTGAATCTTACAGATAAAGGTGTATGTGCTGAGGTATAATTTTACCACTACAAAAGCCATTTTTGTTTTTTTTTGTTTTTTTTAAATTAACCAACAAGACGGAAAGGGATCTCCTAAAAACTAACATGGGGTTAAAAAAAAAAAAAAAAATCCACGTAAAGATTTAATGGCTGTAAACTAAAAAAAAAATAAAAAATCAGATCACTGCAGACTTTGCGCCATGCATCTTTGCAACACAGAGCACATGGAGAAAACAGAAAATAAGCAGGTACAAGAACAGTGACAAAATTAAACAAAAATCAATTTATTATGAAAAGGATTTTTCTTTTCCAGAGCTTCAGGGCTAAGGTGTGTGGTAAATGCAGCCGAGACGTAAAATACAACCATACAATACATTAGATTCAAAAAGGTACCAAAAAGTACAGTAAAAATAACACTTCCATCTCTGGAAATGTAAAATGGACAAAAAAAAAAAAGGTATAAAATAAAAACGTGAAAAGTGACATTTGCTTTCCCCGGTTCCTCACTTGTGGTCTGTACAAAAAAAAAAATGGAGCAGAAGTCCAGATTCTGCCTACATCCAGTAAAAGTAAAAGACTGAAGCCCAGGCGTCAGCTGGGATCAGGTCACAGGCTCCTGTGCGGCGGCACCACCTAAAAAAAAAGGGAGGGGGGAGATTTGGTAATTGTTTCAGTCACATGACCAAGACAGATTTCATCTCATATCAGCAAAGTGCTGCACTTTTAATTCATGCCCCAGGATCATTACAATTATTTGTAAAGTATTACACATCTTTGTCAAGCTATCTAATCCCCCCCCCAAATGCTCTGCCTTTTAAATGTAGTCATCGTTGGACAAAAATTCAGTCAATTATATTAGTTACAGACAACACTGAAAATTTAGATTAAAACGGCTTTAAGGGGAAAAAATTAAATAAAATAAAAACCCCACACGAAAACCCCCACACACTTCGCAGTGGTGCTACAAATAGTTACTAGATGTTAAATATATACACTTGTCTAGTCACACATACATTTATAAAAGTTTAATTTCACATCACTAAGGGGCGGAGCTTCAAAATACAACAACTGTCAGTCATTCTAGATTCATAGAAGTAACCACTGACTACTGTAAACAATCTTTCCTATCTAGTTCACAGCTGCCTTCTCCTGTTTGACCTTGGATTGCACTTTTGCTGGCCATACTGTCTGTTTCTCACACACACACACACACAGTATCGGGCTCTGGCAGTGGGATCACAAAATCAGTCACATCACATGACATACCTGCACAACATGATCAGTATGGTTTGTAGTTATTCTGATGGCTGCCACGTCTCGGAGCTTTTCCATAGTTTGTGTTTCCCTGGTCTGCAATATGGGGGGGGTATTAGAGGATATTTAGGTCACTCACTCTTAGTTTAACTAAACTGAAGCTAACAGACAGACAGAGCGCTCTTACTGTAATCGTAGCCACTACCATAACCATAGTAGCCTGCTGAGTAGTCGTAGTTTCCGTAGCCTCCATATCCACTGTAGCCTTGCTGCCCTCCGTAGCCATATCCCTGGTTCCCGTAGCCCTGATTCCAGTAATTATTCTGACCTTGGTTCCAGTTTTGACCCTGGCCTGCAATCATGGAATATACGTGTTTAATATGTGATTTCTAGACAACGTTCCAAGTGACCAGTTCGCACTGGCGAGTCACTCGCCTCTACACATTTAATGACAGGTTGCAAATATGACGATACAAGTCGAAACTACAGGCATATAGTTCTTCCTGTTTTTGCACATCAAATCAGTAAACTGGAACTAATCTCAGGTAAAGAAATGCGGAACGATACATGCAACAGGGTCGGAAGCATTCACGCCATACCCAATTCGCATAGAATCAAGAAAATCTGGACTGAAACATCACTGAAAGCACACAAGGAAAACAAAATAGCTTGCTAGCGTGAACGCAGAATGAACTTAGCCATGGGTGTATATAGCGATCGCTTACCACCACGTCCCCTGCCTCTGCCTCCACCTCCGAAGCGACCGCCGTACTGCTGCTGTTGATACACCTCCTTCGGCTGGGCGATCTTGATCTCGCACTGACAGGAGAACAAAACATTTAATCGACCAGTCCGAGTTGTAATTTAGTGTGAAAAATCAGCGTTTTCGTTCTGAACTGCAAACTCACCAGGCTCTCTTTCCCGTTTGCATCCTTGGTTCCGCTGACGTTGTGAAATTTCTTCTCCATGATCTTCTTGACTGGGTCTTCTTCCTTAAAAGTTATGAAGACAAACCCTCTCCTTTTGTTTGTCTTTGGATCCATCGGAAGCTCGATGGTCTCAATCTGCAACAAAATGCAAAACATTTCATATCAATACACATAAAAAAAAAAAAAAGCCTTTCCTGATGTTTACAGCTGTATAAATGCTGGGAATGCTAAATGCTACCTCTCCAAAGGCACCGAAGTACTCGCGGATCCTTTCTTCCGTCGTTTCCGGGTTCAGCCCACCGACGAAGATTTTCTTGACCGGCTCCTTCTTCATCGCCATGGCTTTCTTGGGGTCGATCTGCCGCCCATCGAGCCTGTGTTCCTTCTGTGTTAGCACCTGCAAGAAGATAAGAAACCGGAGGCTTGGCAAATGGTTTTAAAGTGGAAATTTCAGAGTTAAGACTTGGAGTGCTTTGACGGTCGCTCGAAAAAAAAACAAAAAAACAAAAAACTTACTTTGTCTACACTTGCCGAATCTTTGAACAGAATGAACCCAAATCCTCTTGATCGTCCAGTGTTTGGGTCCATTTTAATGGTGCAGTCTGTCACCTCACCAAATTTAGAGAAGTAATCTTTGAGATCCTTTTTACTAGTATCCCAGCTGAGTCCCCCAACAAACATTTTCCTAGAGGAATAAAGTATCGGTACTTCAACATAAAGATAAAAACAATAAGGGGGGGGGGGAGGAGGAGGGTGTAGTAGGCCTGAAAGATGCATTAATTTTAGGTAGAGGTGGCATTTTGGCATGTCATGTGGTGGGATGTAGGACAATCAATGAAAGATGGTAAACAAGACTAAGGCAGCACAAAATGGAAAACAAACAAAACAGTGCACCGCAATTCGCCGCAGAGTGTATTAGAAACACTTGGAGACATCGTTAAAGCACCCCTGAAATCAAACATCACTGGGCACTTCCTCTCTTACTTGACCAGCAAATTTATCAAATGCAAAAATCAGAGAAATTGAATGGGTTGTTTATGGTTTACAATGTTCAGGGGTACTTTAAAGAATGACCTGAATTATTTTGATCAAAGTCACATTTGAAGAATCGTGTGAAAATGTTCCAATTTCTCACAGGACACACAAACGTAAATGTAGTCGGTGATTGCTCAAAGCAATATTAAAAGGAATCACCATCTTTAACAGCATATTAAGTGACAAGGATTTACTCATTAATCTGAAGTAACAGCTTTAATCTCATCAGGGTCAAGATGAGTCCTACGATCATTTGAGCACAAGGTGCGCACACATTCACATGCAGGAGCAAGTCAATAATCAGTCTACCTTCTGGCATGTAGGAGCAAAAACTGGAGCAAAATATATATTGTGAAGCAATATATATTCAAACTACATTCACTGTGGTGAAAATCTAACTAATGGAATCGGTCCTGCACATTTATTTTTGTTATTATAACAAACACCAAATCACGAAACAAGAAAAGCAGTGATGTAAAATGTAGGCATTTATTTTGCCTTTTGGCAATGTTTAGTGCAGTCCTTCTTTGCTGTAGGCTTTAAAGGACAGAAGTCAACATGTTCCCAGCCAAAATCTCTACATAACAGAGCTGAGATTGTGTACATTACGACTTGGTACACGTTCACGTAAGGATTGCACTGTAAAAGACAAGAATGCATAGTTTTGCAGATTTAGATGAGAAATACAGCTCCCACTGTGTGTGCAAAACCTAATCCAAATACAATGTGCGTGAAGCCGACTCCGAGTCGACTCTTCATTCCCAATGGGACAGAAGAATCGACTCTGTAATGCGCGAGCGCCCATCCCCCTGTGACAGCGCGCGACACACATGGCGCCAACAAAAAACGGGGTTTAAAAAAAAAAAAAAAAAAAAAAAAAAAAAAAAAAAAAAAAAAAAAAAAAAAAAAATTTGTCGCGACTCCAAAATAATACTACTAAACATCACGTTATGACTTCCCTACGTCCGTTTCAGCGTTACATACCCGGCATCTTCTTCACTTTTACTCGCTTCAATCCGGCCGCCGTCTCCGTCCTGAGCGCCTTCTCCGGCTCCATTGTCCTCCCCTGATGCCGCTTGGGCCTGCATCCCTGCACTCGCGCCACCGTCGTAGCCCTCCGCTCCGTTCTCTTCGCCTTCGTACCCGTTTTCCGCCGTCTCCATAAACTGCTGCTCTGCGTCCGCCATGGCGTCTGTTTACGATCTGGGGGGGAAAAAAAGGTTCTACTATTAAGAAAACGGCGTAATAACAACACATTATATAACAAAATGACGGCGCGCGTGCACGCTAGCTCACACTAGTACGCTGGCCACCATTTTGATTAGCCTAGCCTAGCATAACCGCGATAACAAAATTAAAAGAAAACGATCTACCAGCTCACTATAGCGCACACTAGGCTGAAACAGAAACTAGTACAACGTCACGAAAATGTGCTCCATCGAACATAATTATATTTTTATAGCCTTTTTCTTAAATGATAGAACTATTTCACCGCTCAAAAGATTAGCCGCTGCAGCTAACCGCCATGCACCTTACTTTCAGTTATATAACCGCGCTCGAGCTGCGCTTACAACCGAATTTTCAGCCAAAACAGTTTACATATCACCTATATAAACCAAAATGTATCAATCACATGAGAAAAGGGGGGAAACAGTACCTTAAAAGCGTTCCGCTTTCCGGGGAGGGGAAAAGAAAATCCGTCGGGTATTGAAATCCTCCGTAAAAAGGACTCTTCCTTATTGCGCCGACCTGTAGAGGGTGTTATATTACTGGACGAAAGAAAAGGCAAAAAGGCATCCGAATAAGAACTCTGTTCATTGGATGATGTGACCTGTCTATCATAGCGGACGGCCAATGCGAAGCGCGCGCCTTACGTCATCTGGTAACGCCCCCGAACGCGCTATAATCCGAACCTCTTCCTAGCCGGAAAAGCAGTGCTCATGTTTTATTAACATGGACTTTTTTTCTTTTTTTTTTTTAAAATAAATATGGAAATAAAATTCACACAAATGATCAAAATTAAAATGGACTCTTTTCCAAATGTATTCATAGGTTTTTTTGTTTGTTTGTTTGTTTGTTTGTGTTAGGAAAAGAAGCACGTGCCCTACCTGAGAAGACATGCATTTACATGAAAACACAAACACAACACTCCACTGAGCTTCAGTCTGAAATAAATAAAATGGCTCTCAGCCTTTGGAGCCAAGGACTCCTTTACCTGTAAAATAAATTTTACACACCCCTCGCCTTGAGCACAGATTAATCTGATGAACATAATTCATCGATTTAAATATTACACTCATTATTGAAATGAGTTCAGTAATATTCTGACTATTTATTGGAACCCTAGAGCTATTTTTATTCTGAAACTTACCAAATACAAAACACATTAGCCCCAAGTTGGCATTATTTATATTATTTATACACCAGTTTGTTTCTGAGGTAATGAAACCTATTCAGTTCAAGCGGTATATCAAACAGGTTAATAACTCTAAAAGCTGAATAATACTTTTAATAACTTTGATAATGTAACAACATTAGAAAAAAAGATCATAGATCTCCATGCTATGATTCACAGATGCTTTGGTTTATATAACTGCCTGGATGAACCAGATCATACATGTACTATCATGATATTATCATATGTTGATTGCAAAAGGAAAATGTAGATCTGATAATTATTACTAAAAACACATTCACAAGTCTATAGAGTGTCATTTATTCATTTCCAGTAAGCATTTAATCCTGGTTAGGACTCTGATGGCTCCATGTCCTGTCATGGGAACGTTGTGCACAAGGCCCAAATACACTCTGGTATAGGACACCAGTCCATCACACAGCAATTCACACACCCATTCACACCTAGGGGCAATGTGACGTCAGCAATCCACCTACAGGCATGTTTTTGGGAGGTGGGTGAAAACTCTGAGATAGACGCAGGGAGAATATGTAAAATTCTGCACAGTTACCCAACAGAGGCTATGGAGCTGTAAAGGAACAAAGCAATGCTTAATGCCGGCTCAATGGCTAAGATGCTGGATTACTACTCAGAACATTGTGAGTTCAAATCCCTGTACCATCAAGCTTTTCATCTGCTTAATACGGTTATAAGTTTCATTGGATGAAAGTGTCTGCCAAATGAATAAATATAAATGAAATACACCCAGTCATTAAAAGTAAAAATGAGCTAATTAATGAATACAACCAGTAAAGTAGTGTCTCAAAACTGTAGTCTTAATACAAACCATTTTCAGGACTACATGAGGAAAAAAAAAAGATTTCTGTCATAAAATCATTTTTAATTATGTTCAAGCTCCATCTTCAATTACATTCCTTCACTTATTTGGGGTTTATTTGGGTTGTTTTGAATCAGCCATTCAGCCAGCCATGTCTAGGGAAAAAACACATAACAACAAGGCCACAAATTAGAGAAGTAAGAAGAAGAGTTTTTAAAAAACTAAACTAAACGAAATATTTTTTTTTTTCAGTAATATCAATCATTTGTTAGGAACAACAATTACATCTGTACTTACAAACGGATCGGCTGGTTTTATCTTGCACAGCTCAGTAAGGCCGGTGAGGAGTGTTGGATTTATATGCCTGTTCAGGTAATCTGTGGCAGCTTCGCCCTGAGGAATGGGTTCAATTACAGCTAGAATACAGATATGAAAATAAAGAAAAGATTAAGCGCAGGGGTCTTCAGTGGAAAAGAAATACAGTTTATAGAAACAAGTAGACGAAAATTTTCTTGTTCATGTTAATGCTCGTGTTTCTTGTTCAGAATTCTCAAGAACAATAACAAGTCAGCACCAGAATTATTGGCACCCTTCAAGAGAATGTGTAAAATGACTGTGTATAATAAAGAACACACGAACACGAACACACACATGAACACACACACGAACACACACACACACCATTCTAATAAGGACTATTAATTTCTCAAAATAAAATATTTGACAACGGATAATTATTGTATGCAAAATGCAAACAAATTGTCATCTTTTTTCAGTAATATTAGTTTTAATTTGGTCTCGTTCTTCAGTCATTTTATTGTTGTTTTTCACCAAATATGAGTTTACACACGTAAAATTTTAGTGCTTATAC
>JAOTRR010000001.1:27826909-27836909 GCA_028570945.1 Gogo arcuatus
TGGGTGTACCTAATAAAGTGGCCGGTGAGTGTATAATCCCACCGGCCACTTTATTAGGTACACCCATACACCTGCTGTTCTATGCAGTTTCCTTGTGTGTGTCAACAAACTTGGCGAATAAAACATGATTCTGATTCTGGAAAAAAAGAAAGAAAGAAAGAAAGAAAGAAAAAAGCCTAGTCACCTCCTTTTGCCGTGTCAGGTTGGGAAAGTCCATTATGACAAGGGGAACATGTATTTTTTTTATTAACATAAACTCAAAAACATTGAATATATAAACATTGTTATTATTTAAAAGATTTTTCTTGTATACATACACGTATATTACAATGTTCAAATATTGAATCTTATTTGTTTTGAATATTTAACGTTTCAGAGTTTGCCTCCTCTGTAATGGACTCTCCCAAGCTGAAACGCCTACGGATTGCGCCTTCTTTTTTCCCTACCCGTATTTATACAAACCACACCCCCTAGCACAGGATTGGCTATTAGTTTCTTATTTGCCCGAAGCTAGACGACTCTAGCCAATCCTAGCGCAGAAAGCCGATGCTACTAGCCAGTCTGAACCCAGGTATATGAATGCGGGTGGGAAAACCCTGCAAGGCTTGTGCAGAATTTTCTAGAAGAGGCAGGCAGCCATTTTGGAAGAGACTCGGCAGAACAAAGAAAGAACTGTGTCGTTAGCCGTGGAAATAATTTTTTCCAAAGAAAAGGGTTGCACTTTAATCTCTGTTTTAGTCACATAAATAGCTCAACTAAGGTGAGATACGTTTGCTTATTTATATTCTGGTTTATAGCTTAATATAACGTAAGTTTGTTTCGTTATTATTCGACGCTCGAGCGCTGTTGTTGACGTGGTTAGCAACCTAGCGCGTCGATTATACTAGCTACGTTATCGGCTGTTTTATTCAAATTATATCAGTAATATATATTTTCCAAGTTTCTTACTAATATTCAACGTTATTTTACATTCTATTGTTCTTTCATTTTTTTTTAAAAAAAAAAAGCTTGTTCGGTTAATTTTCGCGTCATTGTACGAAGGTTAGAATGTTGCGCGTGCGTAATAGAGTTGTGCGACTTCGTTCATTTTCGGATTTCAGTACACATTACGGAAACACCCGATTTGGATAGACAGAACTGCAATGATGAACTTTTAGCATTTGAATAAATAACAAAACTCATTATCTGAATACATGTCATCTCTGGAGGCAGTTGAGACAGCGTTAATGAGATTACATTAAGTTTTTTTTTTTAAAATATCTAACATAATGCTTTTTTTTTTTTAGAAATGCAAAACTGTTCTTTCTAAACCTCAGAGGTCTGTTATTTTTGTCCTTTTTTGATGCTTAGGTTTAATATTTAATCAAATACTTTGGTTTGAAATAGATGCGTTGTGTTTTATATCGTTATTGTTGCTTGTGGCTTAAGCAATAAATAACAGTAGCAGTTAAAAGATCACCAAGCCTAATTTATTGTTTTATTCATGGGGGGGAAAATGGTTTACAGAATATTGTGCACTTGTGTTAAATACCTTGAATAGGACAGGAGTAGGTTTTTTTTAATTGTATAACTGTTTGTAATTTGTGAACCTGTCATAAATACAATAGCAAAACAATATAGTTGGTTATCTATGTATTGTGTATGTGTTGTATTTCTTTTCATGGAGCTGTATTTTTTTTGGCAGATGAGGCAGCGAGAAAGCACAAGTCGTTCCCCGGCTGGTAGAGAAAACAACTGGATGGAAAAGGCTGGGAGACGAAAGCGCCACCGAAGAGAGTCACACAGCAGTGAACGGGAAAACAAGTACCGTAAACATCACCATCACCACAAATGCAGTGACGGGTAAATCTCGTCTTTGATTCTAAACCTAATCTAAATCACTTAGCTCAATGATCAAATCACAATACAAGTGGATGCACCACTATGTCTAGATATCTGGATACAAAGATGGATTTTCAAAACTTAATTTACAGATATATACTAGACATTAGTATATTTCTGATTCAATTTTATGATGCTTGTTTTAGAATAAGGACCAAAACATGTTTTAAATGGCATTTGTAAAAAATGTTGCTCATGAAAGTGTCATTTGTATTATCATATAAGGCATATTTTTAGCTGAACTAGTTTGATAGGGTATTAAAAAAAATACTATAAGTTTTATTTTTGGAGTGTGTATATGTAAATATAAATAGTCGTGGCTGCATGACGATTTTTTTCTTTACCAGATTTGCCTGAAATGCAAAGTAAAATATGCTGCTGTTCTATCAAAACCCCCCGGGGTAGTGGAGGGGGTAGAGTGTGGTACGGATAGTTTAAGCTACTGGACTGCATCGCTGTGCAAAGCGTCTGCTCTAATATTAGCTATTTGATGTTCCTGTTTTTTCCTGGAAGAAACCAGACGCTAACTTTTGATGTGACATGTAGACCACACTTGACGCGGACTAAACCTGTCGAAAGGGTTTAGTTGGTGGCCGCCTGATTTGTGGCAACGATGCGTGACTTATGTTAAGGGACTTCCTGAATGGGTCTCGCTTTTCATTCTGGGTTCATCAGCTTCCCAGATATATTTGAACCATATGAAACGTCTAGCTAAGCGATGTTGTAGCGTAGTGATCATTACAAGGTGGAGGCAGAACCACCACAGATGCCATTTAATATAAAATTGTTTTTGCTTTTGGGAAGGTCAGCTGTATGACTTTGTGGTTTGTGTTAGGAATCAACAGAAAGGCTGTTTTATAAACACACCATAAGTGGTGTTTAGAGTTCTTACACATGTTGACTTTGGCTTCACATAGTATCACCACAGTCAGTGTTAATGCTACTAATCATACATTTATGATTTGTGTTACATTAAACACAAATGTACTATGCGCCTGAATATAACTGAACAAAAAATAGGGTAAACAATGGTGCAAAACTTGAATGTTATAATGTAGGTCATAATGGCTAAGGCATTATTTTATTATGACCTGCTGTGTATGGGTCTAAGTTGTAATGACAATCTCTGCTCTATGGCAGGCATTACCTGGAGAGCCGGAGTCTGAATGAAAAGCAGGAGGTGAAGGTCAGAGCCGTGGATTCGGGGTGCGATAAAGGGAGCCACGTGAGCGTCTCGGGGGAGAAGGAGAGGCATCGGGTGCGCCACAGGGACCCTGACTGGCACCACTACAGCAAATCGTCCGGATACAGTGGCCAGAGCAGCCGGCATGGGCGGAGACGCAGTCGAAGCCGCTCTCGTCACCGTCGCTCTCACTCGGTATGAGCGCCATCTCGTTTCCTTTCATCACGCCACCTTTTTCTTTTTGCCTGTGTAGATGGACTACTGCAGTCACCCACTTTTCATTAATGCCTAGTTGAATGCCTGATGACTTATTGTTATTCCAGTAAACAGGAAAATGTTAGGAAAAAATGTCAGGTAATACATGGGGGTGGGGGAACAAAATCTTAGTTTAAGGTTATTATAAACTGTCAATGATGTCTACTTCAAATATTTTTAAGTATCCTGTCTGAAAATGTGTTGCCATTGTTTTTCTTCTGTAACACACACTATGTGGTGGGCCCCCTGTGCGTATCTCTGTCACGGGCTGAATTTGCGTTGGCTGCACCCTGTGGCCGGGCCTGACTGCTGCGCAATCTGAATGGGCCGAATCGCTTCCCCCGTTCTTCCCTCGCTGAATGAATGAATGCCGTGTTCTGGTCTCCCCTGATTCTCATGGGTTATTGATGATGGTGGTGGTGATGCTGATGGTGGTCCGAAAACCTACAGAGGAGCCATCGCAGGAAAAGATCCAGAAGTGTTGAGGATGATGAGGAGGGGCACCTGATCTATCACAGTGGAGACATACTCAGGGCGAGATGTATAGAATATATACTTTTTTGTATATCTTCTGTATCTGTTGTATTTTTGTCTCACATATGAAGTGAAATGTCACGTGTAGTGCTTTAGGATAAATGTTTTTGGGGGCATGATTATAT
Source organism: Gogo arcuatus (assembly GCA_028570945.1). Classification (NCBI taxonomy): domain Eukaryota; kingdom Metazoa; phylum Chordata; class Actinopteri; order Siluriformes; family Anchariidae; genus Gogo; species Gogo arcuatus. Next base: position 27,830,888 of record JAOTRR010000001.1, read on the forward strand.
CAGCACTACAGAAGGGAAGAAGTCATAGCCTTGTTTTTCCTGTATTTTCAGTTACATTAGCGTAGTACTGATTTGCTCTGTATTCATGTATGCCATGTATCATGTATTTTTTTTGAGCAATTTATTATCTACAGTTATATCTTAGATGGTTCAGCTATGTCTCAGTTGTGTTATACTGGAGGTTCAGTGTGTCTAACTGCCTGTCTTTACACCCTAGATGAGATCGTGTGCACGTTAGGAGAGGGTGCTTTTGGGAAAGTAGTTGAGTGCATCGATCACAAAAGGTAAGATGAATATCTGCATTAAAACTACATTCATTTAGTAATGAGGTTCAGTTATGGTTTTGTTTACAGTGATTTCAATTATTTGTCCTTGCACTATGACCTTTTTTCCCCTCTGTTTGCAGTCGAGGTGCTCGTGTTGCACTGAAGATTATTAAAAACATTGAACGTTATCGAGATGCGGCCATGTCTGAGGTCGAAGTGCTGGAACACGTTAACACTCTTGACAGCGACAGAGCATAGTGAGTAACTTTTATCAGTGCGGTAGGAAGAGGTGAAAGATGTATCTGTTTTGATGAGTTTTCTGTGAGAGTTAGATTTAGGGGTAAAATGGGAGCAAATGCAAATATAGGCTTAAATTAAGTTGGTAGGTCTTTGATAACAACTCAGCACTTGATATTGAGTTAGTAAGCACGTCTGTGTTATTGTCAGTCAGTAAGAACAGTGTTTTATTTTTTAAATTAAACAGTTTGTGGTAATGCTTTTAGCTGTTGCACAAACTTTTTTTTTTTTTTTTTTATCCGGACGAAGAGATTCCAAGTACGTTAGCAGTAATCGCATGAATTTAATTGCAGTTCAGGCCATCAGGAAAATCCTGTTTGTACTCTAGTTAAAAGTTCACATGAAGACTGCCTGCGTCATTGATTAATCATTGCATAATCTGGCTTACTAATATTTCAAGATCAATACATTGTCTGCTCAAGAAACACTGATCTAACCCACTTTATCTGGTCTTGAGCGTCTTTAAACTATCTGTATAAAAACATACTGGGAATTTACCTTGGCTTGTAATTAGAGCTGAGAGATATTACAATATAATGTTGATATTTTGATCATTATAATTTAACAATCCACTTTTCATATTATGTCGTTATGGGTGTCATAAAATGACCACAATCAACTCTGGCAGCAGCTGTTTTTATGTTAAAGTTTTAAAATTGTAAAATTTTAACATTTTCTACAAATTTTAACTTTTAAAAAGTTTTCCTCCATTTCAATGTTAATTTATTTTTGTTGCCGTTACAATAAAAATTGAAGTATCATTGGTTTTATTAAAATTCATTTTATCTTGTTTTTAAATGCAACACTGGAATTTTGCTGCAGTTAACCAACCTATAAATCATGATACATTGTAGTGTGTTGTAGAAACGTCTTTAAATATCATTGGTTTTTGTGTCATGTCACCCACCCCCTACTTTAAATCGGGTCAGAATAAGAAACGGTGCAGCTCGACAGCACTCCCATTTCCAGCCGGAAGTGGTGATGACAGTGATTATAATATTGATAGATGGATATCATGGTCATGAAGTGTTCTGAATGTTGTTTCTCTCTGCTGCTACAGCTGTTGTGTGCGTATGCTTGACTGGTTTGACCACCGTGGCCATGTGTGCATTGCGTTTGAACTCCTTGGATTGAGCACGTTTGACTTTCTCAAAGAAAACAACTTCCAGCCCTTTCCAGTCGACCAGATCAGGCATATGGCTTACCAGATCATCAAAGCAGTCAGATGTGAGTAGTCTAACAACATCTGATGTGTATAACTGTTTAGTCCATTGTTGTAGGCTTGGATGTGTCTCATTTGGCTGTTTTTTTTTTTTTTTCTCTTCAGTCATGCACAGAAACAAGCTGACACACACAGACCTGAAGCCAGAGAACATCTTGTTTGTTGATTCGGAGTACGACCTTGAGTACAATGCAAAAATGGTGAGCACTAAGTATAACAGTAATTATTATATTTATTATATAGCACACTCCATGTATGCTAATTTAAGGAAGCTAAAAGTTGAAGGAATATCTTGACCTTGTTGTTACACAGAAGAGAGATGAGAGAATGGTGAAGAACCCAGATGTGAAAGTGGTTGATTTTGGGAATGCCACATACGAGCACGAGCATCACACCACCGTGGTGTCCACGCGACATTACCGCGCACCTGAAGTCATTCTGGGTAATTTTGAACTGCTCTTTATGTGCACGTGTATATCTGTGGTCACCAGTGGTGACATGTTGGCACTGATGGTATTTATTTGTTGACTTATTTTGTTAAACAGAGCTGGGTTGGGACCATTCCTGTGATATATGGAGCGTGGGTTGCATTCTTATTGAATACTACCTTGGAACAACACTCTTTCAGGTGAGTGCAAAGCTAATGAGAATATTCAAATATGGATTAATAAGAACTTCAGGTGAATAACCAGATCTTAATAACAATGTTCAGCCTGTTATATAAAGCGACTTGTGCTCATTTCAGACCCATGACAGTAAAGAACATCTGGCCATGATGGAACGAGTCCTGGGTCCCATACCAACGCACATGCTCCAGAAAACAAGGCAAGTCTATCATCTGTAACCCTTAAGGCGTGTTATCACTCACTGGTTGTGCATGGAGTTAGTGTGTATCCTGTTGCATCTTATTCAGTATTTTGTATTCCTGCAGGAAACGGCGATATGTCCATCGTGACAAACTAGACTGGGACGCGCGCTCCTCGTCAGGACGATATGTTCGGAAACATTGCAAACCTCTCAGAGTGAGCATCTTTAAGTCATAATGCGCTTTACTTTTTGTTTTGTATCTGTTAGACGTTCTGCACCTGTAAATCTTTTTGTTGATTTTAGCGTCAGTATAGGATCAGTATGGTGCAATTATTTCAGATTTATTTCTGCGTATACCGTCACACTCTTAGTTTTGATAAGAGAAAGGATATGCTTTAAAGTTTGCTGGGGTTTTTTTAAACTAAACATAAACACGTAGTTGTATGTTACAATGCGTTAATGGATCTGCAGCAGAACTGCCGATTTTAAAACTCAAAATGTATTTATTTAGCTCATATTAGCAAATTTTACAAGAAGTTTGCTGCCACTAGACAGTTTAGAAAAATTTAAATCTGCATCACAGGTCAGGGTTCCACACCGAGAGGAAAGCGGTATCGGCTGTTTTCCGCAATACATAAGCTCATAGACACCCGCGATTGGCTAGTATCATTGTGATTGACAGGAGTGAGCAAATATGCCCCTCCCACCCAGAGAGCAGTTTTTGACTCCTGGCTACGGATAACTGCCATTTTCACGATTTGACCCCACGATATGCTTGCAAATGACTTGATTTCTTAAGTGATTCTGTAGTGTATTGTACTGCACTAAAGTGTTGGTAGAGAGTGTTGTTAAACTTGTGTGTAATCTTGGTTTACAGTCTGTTTTTACTGTCATGCAGCGTAGCAGCAGCATGCGGTGAACTGTTAACAGGCTGTTAATGGCTCGCTCTTTTTTTTTTTTTTTTTTTTTAAACTTTCTCCAAACAGAGCTACATGGCCTCCAAAAGTCCAGCCCACGAGGAGTTGTTTGACCTCCTCGAGAAGATGTTGGAATATGATGTGACCAAGCGGATCACTCTGGATGACGCTGTTAGACATCCTTTCTTTGATGCTCTTAGGAAGGGCCACAAGTGAAGAACTGTAGAGGTTTTTTGTTTTGTTTTTTTTCTCTCAATGAGAGGTTGCATTCAGACGACTGCATCAGTCCCACATGTCTAGTACTGTATTTTGCTTTGTTTTCCATTCACTGTAATGTGTAATTTATGATCTGTAACTTATATTGTATTTTCCACAATCATTAAACAAGGGAGATGAAGGGTTTGTGGTAAATCTTTTCTCATTTGTTGAATAAGTAACATGTAGCTTTATCAATTCATTGTGTAGTCAGTGTGTGTCAGTGTGAATTTTTGTGGATTCTTTACATTTTCAATAAAAAAGAAAAAAAATCAGTGGAGAAGTTTAGGTTCCTTTGTTTTGTCTTGCTGTAGTTGCACCTTTAAAACACTAGATGGCAGCAGAGATGGAATAATTTTGACCACTAACTCAAGGACACCAAAATGGTCTGCCTAAAATTATATTTCTTAGTTGCTCTGATGATTATAACACTATAATTAGATCCAAGTAAATTCAAGGTTTGCAAATGGATTAGGTTTGGTAAACACGCTGACCAAAGGGTAAATGTTTCATTCTTTGACTCAGGTTTGCCTTTTTTTTAATTTATTTTTTTAAGTGTTCTCATCAATAAAGTTTCTGTTAATGTCGTGAATTACATAAACATACGCATTCCTTTGTAGCATTATATAATTTCATTTCTCTCTTCATAAAAAGAACATGGTAGTTTATTTAAAGTTTAGCTAATTGTTCTGAATTAATGTTCCACCATCTCGTGCTACAAGAATGCTCTATTCTGATTGGTCAGATCAATCAGTGTTGATTAATTTTTCTGTAACTGCAGCTCTGAAGTTAGTATTACTAACAACTTGTATGGCAGATGCTCCATATAATCTAAGGCTAATAATAAACTTTATTTAACGGTTATGGAAGGAGTCTCCAGTGTCGGCGCTTTGTAACAGTCAAGAACAGGTTTCTGACACGGAAAAGTCTTCAGAAAAGATACGTTTGTGCTTTTCGTTTTACTTTGTAACATGACACTGTTTTGTTTTTTGTCTTCTTGTTGGGGGGGGACGGGGACGTGAGTGATAACAGGAACTAACTTGTCTTAAGGACGTTCCACAACGTTAAAGGCAACTATAAACGGATAAAAAGTGTGCTGTTGTATATTAGTAGGCCAAATTTAAAATATTGTAATCATTGGCAAATTGTTGTGCTATAGCAGGAATAAAACATTACAAGACGTACTGTTAAAGGTAAGTGATCTGGGTGGTAACAGTGACTCCACCCACTTCATCACACGGCCTCCAAGTTTATATTATTATTATTATTATTATTATTATTATTATTTTCTTACGTAACAACTCTCAGTTGTTGACAAATGACGTCACGGACCCCTAAAGAAACTTTCTGTCACGTGACAACAGCAATTCTTAAAATGCAACACAGTGTAAACTTGTACAGTTCTAATTAGTACTCGACCTCTGGTAACTATGGTAACCGATAGGTGGCGTACTGTTTGGACATCCTATTTAGTGTAATAGTGGACTGCTCGAGAGGACGGAGCCTCACACACACACACACACACACACACACACACACACACACACACACACAAGGAGGCAGCCGCCAGCTGGTTGTAGGAGCTCGGAGCTTTTATTTCTCTCCTCGTTTCACGGTCCACAGCAAACACACACACACACACACACACACACACACACGCGCGCGCGCTCTACACGCGAGAGTCATCAGTGAGCTGCAGAAGAGTTTGCGACCCGTTCCTCGCGCTCCATCATCATCATCATCATCATCATCATCATCATCATCATCATCATCATCATCATCTCCTACAGCGCGCGCTTACAGCAGGATCGGATCTCCCCCACCGGTGCTCCCGGTTCAGCATGGATACACAGCCGGAGGAGAGGAAAGCATCTCCGGAGCACGGCTCTGTCCCCGCGCGCCGCTGGCCCTCTGTCTCCGCCGCCGCTGCCGCCGTGTGTCTCGCGCTGTCGCTCGCTGCTCTGGCCACGTGCTGTCTCACGGTGATTAAAACGCGCGAGATGGAGAGCAGAGTGCTCGCGCTGGAGCGGATGAGCGGCGGCCCAGTGACCGAGGAGCTGCGAGACTCCGTCCGAAGTCTGGTGCAAGAAGTGAGTCGAGTCCAGAGTTAGAAATAAAAATAAACATGTAGACTTCAAACCAGTGGAGTTCAGCTCTTAGTAGGTTTCCGCTTCATTCAGGATTTTAGGCCCAGGAACACTTTATAGACTTTATAGAGTACAGTTTATAGCATCAAATCATATACTTTGGTTTTTTTC
>JAOTRR010000001.1:27883470-27894309 GCA_028570945.1 Gogo arcuatus
ACTTTGGCCTTGGTCATGACTTGGTCTCGGTTTAGGTGGTCTTGACTACAACACTAACATATACACAAACACATGATTAAAATCACAAATCACCACGTAGTAAAAGGCGAAGTTGGATTTTCAGGTTGAAGATTTTGTCAGGATTTTTGCAGCAGCTGCTATTGGTACAAGCAAAACTCGTTCAATACATCAGACTGAGAACAGAACAAACAAAAAACAGAGATTTAGTTAGAAATGTCACATTTAATTGCTACAACACACTATAACCAATCTTGTAATTACATTCAAACGACCTTCTTAAGAAAATGTTGGTACTGTCCTTTAAAACGCAGTTACTTTCTTAATAGGGTTCGGAATCCTAATTCATGGCTGTCTTTTGTCTCGTAACTACGATCCCATGTGCAAATATGTTTACTATTAATCTGATGAGATGTTCCACAGCTGTGCATCGGCGTATCCCAGTCACGATTACTGCGTATTTACTTTCTTAGTAGATCATCATCCAGATGCTGAACTTTAAGAGGGACGGATAAATACGGTGCACATTTATCTTGTTCTGTGTCGCCGCTTGCGGTGTATCTTCTGAAGAACGTCTGAAGGAGCTGCAAACCTGGAGAGCTGTACCACGTCCCACGCTTTCCACTCCTTATCCTGAGTTTAAATGACCTTTGGGATGTAATGTTGATGTTTCTCAATGAGGTGGCCTCCGTGGAAGTTAGCGTTTGATTTTAAATACAGATTTTTTCGTAGTAATTTACCAAAACATCTGAGGGAAATGTTTGTAGTCCTGATGATTTATCATTATTATTTACTTGCACATTATAGATGGAAAATTCAACATTCTTTGATTCATTTCTAAACCAGATATCTGTATAATTTCTATTTAAATTGTGAGTCTAAGTTTTCAGAAATTTAGAAATTAGTCTTTGCACCAGGCATGAGAGGATGTTGCGTATATATTACACATGCTCCCAAAGCCACAATGACCTCTTCAAGGTCATTCTATTGTGCTTTGACCTTTTTACTTGCCAAAAAGGTTTGCAATGTGGAAAGCGATAATAATTTTACCACCAGATTTACATCGTGTTTATTCACTTTGTTATCAAAATCATTCCAAGATGCAGATTATATAAATAAGTGGTGCTGTTTTGTAATAGGCCACTTAGTTACTCTTCAGCTGGACATTAAACATCCACTCCACATGACTCAAAGCTTCCAAGAGTGATTCTCAGGACTTGCTTAGACGATATACGATAGAGCCTTGCTTTATCTCTGAGTACAGTAGGTTTTATTCTTTATTCATCAAGTCACAGTTTCCTCCCACTGCTAGCACATGCTGATAGTCTGAGTTTGATATCATATTTGGGAAGTTGACCTGGGGAACGTCTGTCATTTTCCGTGACTTTGTTTGCTGCGTGACACTGCATTTGTGTGTCTGTTTTATGGTCCTTCTGTGTTGTTGTAGGAATAAATGAAAGTGTTGTGTGGATGGTTTAGACCAGCAGCCATGTGGGAAAGTTCTGCTTGTTTGTAGTCTGTTTATTTAGATGAACCGGACTCTAAATAATACCTCAGAGTCAGACATTTTTTTAATGTGTTTGCATTTTGTTCACATTTGTCAGAGTTTTAGAGCTCTGAGACAGAAAAACAGATGAGCACAGACGTTTTATGTACACAATATCTGATGTGTTTCACGTGAATAAACCAGAATCAAGTCATAATGCATCTTATTAAATAATTTTGAATTTTTTAAAAATTATTTAAGGGGCCATTTGACATGTAAGGAATAACACAGTTCGGGCCATGCTGTTATCGGAAAAAAATCCCAATATAGCCTGATGTGGAGTGGAGTTACTGTTAGCACAGCGATTTGCCAACGATTACATGGAGTAAAGTGTAAATTATCCCATGCTATGCCTCTGAACATATCTATTTTACTTACGAACAGAGAACACTCCCAGACTGTTTACTCTTGCCTTAAACAATCTGTAGGTTCTAACATTACAGGTTTAACGACTGAAGAACTCCATGTACCATCCACTGACTATAAAAACACCATAAATCTGCCTGCACAGGTTGTTTGATGATGTCATCATGATTCATGTCTGCCTCTCTATAGGTCTGTACGGAACTAAATGAGAAACTAAACCCAAAGCTGAACTCAGGGTTGCAGACAGGACAAGGTGGTCATGAGCTCGTGTTATGATTCAGATTAACAGACGGATGGATTAGGGCTTTCCGCTATCTGGGTCAGTTTATTTAGCGCTGTCTAAACTAGCCAGCCTGTGTACTTATCTTGTGTACTGAACGGACTGAAATGGTCTCATGATTTGCAGATTTGCAAACGGTGTTGTAACAGATCTCACGGCTGTAACTTGCCTGATTTCAGAATCCCACCACCTGCTGCACTACGTACATTGGCTAAGTCAGTGTTAATGTGCTTAAGCTAGCTAACAAGCTCACCATATATTGTTATGCTACATTAGTGAAATATTTTTCACTATCCAGCTAGGTTTCCAGGCAACCAAAACATGGGACTGGGCCAACACTTGCCTTCTACCGGATTATTATAGAGGTTTTCTTCTCTCATCCATTCACACCTATGGGCAATTTAGAGTAGCCAGTTAACCTAACTGCATGTCTTTGGACAGTGGGGGAAACTGGAGCACCCAGAGGAAACCCACACAGACACAGGGAGAACATGCAAACTCCACACAGGAGAAAGGCCCCCATCAGCCGTGAGGTTCGAACCCGGAACCTTCTTGCTGTGAGGCGACAGTGATAACCACTGCATCACCCGAATAAATGCTCAGTACAAAATACTAACTACTATGAGATAGCTGGCAATGTCTAACAACATATAACACAACAATGAACACAACATTAGTACTAAATAAATACCTGCACAGCTCCGTTGCTGTCAGTGCTTTTTCTCATTTTTTGCACATATTATGAGGGGCAGATTTTGTAGATTGACTCGTATATGCAGTTTCTTCCCACAGTTACTGATAGTATTTTTGATAGCATGATGCTGATGAAATGGCATGAATCTGTGAGCAGGCCATGTGACCAAGCTGATAATATTGAAGATGGATATTGGGGATTGGGAACAGGTTTCCCAGTTCTGCTGGATTTTTTTTTTTTTTGATGAGAAACATACTGGTTGCATTTCTCAGGAATAGAGAAAGAGGACTATGTATGACTTTGTTCATAATATAATATGTATGTATGTATGTATGTATATATGACCCAGAGTTTGAAGAGCATACATCACATGCAGATAAAGTGTTTGGTATTTAAATCGAACAATTTGGTATGTTTACACAAAAAATATTCAGATTTAAAAACGTAAAACCTGTTCACTTCAGTTTGCTGAATTTGAACGCAGCTCATGTTTTGATTCAGAGTCAGGGTTGCCAGATTGGGTTGGAGTAATCGATGTCGTCTTTTCTATGTGTTATTGTCCCAGACATTTAGACTGAAATTGGTCTTGATGTTGGGAAAGCACACAATTATGCAAAATTTTTAAAAAAAATCAATAATTCTCCTCAAATGCATTAAAACTAAAGTAACAAGCCTGATTTGAAAATGTAAGGAGTAGAAAGAACTATTTGTGCTAAAATGTGGTGGGTAAAAGTAAAAATTTGTCAGAATAAGAAATACTCGAGTAAAGCACAGATACCTGAAAACTCTACGTAAGTACAGTATGGAAGTATTTGTACTTTGTTACTTCCCACCTCTGGCTTTGACAGATAGAAGATGATTTTGTGTACTGACAGTTACTACGACAAAACAGCTGCACTCTGAATAGTGCATTATATGGTAAATAGGGAACAAATTCAGACCCGAGATCAAATCAGAGCATCTGCTGAATGAATAAATGGGAATATAAATGAAGAGGTGAGTGTGTATCAGTGTGTATCAGTGTGTATCAGTGTGTGTGTGTGTGTGTGTGTGTGTGTGTCCCTGCTTTGCTTCTCTCTGCTTTGCATTAAATCCCCTCATTGTACTTGAGCAGCATCAGCCCACAACACAGCCGCCTCAATAGGACGCAGATTGTACAATGTTGTTTTAGCCCACTGGGGAGAGGAACCGCTTGCGATAAAGATCTCCAGGGCCTGCTTTAGTTAGAGTTATCGCACCAGTGCAGTGGAACAATGAAGTGTGTGAGTGTGCGCCTAGGTCACTGGATGCGTGTGTGGGCAATGCAAATATCATCAAGTCTGCATTTGTTACTTTTTTGTCTTGGATCGGAAATTTAGATGGTGTTTAGACACGGTTTTTTTTGATGTGCATCATTTAGGAGAGCTTCAAAGTAGAGTAGAACTAGGATGCGTGCCAGAATTCTCCGAGGTCTGTGTATGGTATGAAGAGTTTAAAATCGGAATGATCTCATGTATACACACGGACATGTTTGGGAGGAATAAACATATTGTCTTTGTAGTTGTCGTTGCACTTAACATAATTGAATACGCAAAAAAAGGGGCACTGTACTATAAGAAGAAGAAAAACCATGAGTGAGAAATAGTTCTGCTGTTGGAGTTGAGATTAGATAAAATACTTACTAAATACTTATATAACATACTAATCAGACTAGAATACATACATTATACCCCTTAGAAGACCAGGTTACGTTTTTCCAATCAGGAATGGAACCTGATGAGGTCTTTTGCTTTTGTAGTCTAAGGTATGATGTGTTGTGCGATCTGAGCTGCTTTTCTGCTCAGCACGGTTGTAAAGAGTGGTTATTTGAGTTATCTGTCAGCTTGAACCAGTCTGACCATTCTCCTCTGACTTCTCTTGTTAAAATTGATTCTTCTGATTCTTTCTAATGCTCTTTCCAAAGATTTATCAGATTAATTTTTTTTTTCGCCAACTGATTGATTGTGATAGCAGCAAAGGACAAAGAAGGAAATAAGACTGTCAGTAAAGATTAGAAAGAATTATGAATTACATGTATCTTGGTAGGGACCAAATACGCAGTATGATTTGACAGTTCTGATTTTAAAAAATTACAGACTTTTTTGTAACTGCAGCTTTTATTAAAACGAAGCAAAACAAAACCCTAAAAGAGCCTAAATGTTCATGTTGCCACATTTTACTGAGATTAAGGTGAGGGTTAGATTTAGGTTTATAATAATTATGCTGCATTAATAATTATGTATGTGGAAGGTCCTCATAAGGATAGTAAGACAAGTGTGTGTGTGTGTCTACAAATTTCTCTTCAAGCCCAATAAAAGAAAAACAGTTGGAAGAGCAGAAGTTTAACCATGTGTTAAGAATTTGAGGTTTTCAACCGAAACCCATATGCAAAGGTTTATGAACATTCAAAGAGTACAGGAGGGAAACATGGAAATGTGTTTAATGCCGTTTGGGAAATAAAAAACATTTCCTACTTATCCTGCTTACCCAGTGTGCTTTAATGTGGTTTGGGAAGTAACTTATCCCTTTTTTGCTAAATTAATACAACTTTCCCTGATAAATATTTGGCCTGACTGCTAACGCCAGCCAACATTTATTTACTCGGCAAACGCTTTTATTTCAACTGACTTACAACTTAGTGAGAACATATAAATATTGCATGCACTTCATCAGGGGCTCCCAAACTCACAACCTTCCTATCACTGTAAATGACTGTGCCTTGCATAAGTTTTCACCCCCTTTGAACGTTTCCACATATTGTAGTGTTACAAACTGAAACTGAAATGGACTTAATTTTCATTTTTCCCATTTTATATACACAAAATGGCTAACATTTAAAGGTGAAAAATACATTTATTGTGACGCAAAGTTTAATTAAACTAAAAAGCAGCAATGTTTATGTTGCATAAGTATTCACCCCCCCTCACTTACTGGTTAAAGAGAACGTCTTCATACCTTTCTGCTCAGTAACCAAACTGCTAATGCTAATTGCTAGCAAGCTCCCCAGATTTGCAGTTGAATGATGTCCCATGCTTACCACTTTAATCTGGTTCACACAGTGCTGCAGAATGTCAACGATGACCTCACCCGAATCTGGCTGCCAGAACACAGCCGCAGCTCAGCATAGATAAAACCACATGATTAACCAGAGTTTTTTAAAATTGGAGATTTTAAAAAGCATAAAAACAGATTATGCTTTTTTGACTGGCGCACTGATGTTTTGAAAAATCGCTGGTTTCCCTCACAGCACAGTACTGTCTTAGTGATGCCTTACTGGCATGGGATTTGGAGCTGAGCAGGACCTTTAAATCTCTACAGATGATTGACACGGTGATCCACGAACCATAGCTTATTACGAGCTACCTTTACTGCGATAAGCTAAATGTTTGATTAAAAGCAGACAGCATTATCTCCTTTACTGCAATCTAAACATCATTTCCCATTTCCTATGTATGTTTTCCTGTTATAAAAGCCTTAACTCTTTAAACTTCAGACTTCCTCACAGTATCTTCAGAATAAAGGAACGATAAGCCAAGAGAAGGATTGTATAGGAAGTGGCCTGAAGGCAGGGGGAAGTGCGTCTGAGTTAAAAGTTTCAGAAAATGTACAAAGTGATGTCTTTTACTTCCTGACCAATCACTGTGCAGCTCTGGGGGTAAGTAAGAACAACAAACACACAGTGAAGTCACATGAGCAGCTCAGATTCTCTTGATTTGAAAAGCTACAACGAAGGCAAATGAAATCCCCATCACCAGCATTAAAGCAATCTTTATTTCTGCATTACTGAGAATAATAAATAGAAACTAGAGCTCAAGCTAGGCTAGTTAGTTAGCCAATACTAGCTCATCTAAAATCTACCAATAGGAGAACGGCATTCGATGATGCAAATTCACAGCTACAAATACACTAGTGGTGATGGTGAAACCTAAACGAAACTGGCTAATGGACAGAAAAAAACGATTCTTATCAAATAAACCTGACTTTGAATAATGTTTATGTGCCTCCATTTTAATTGATGATGTAGACAGAACGTAGTCGTTTTCTGTCATTTGAAGACCTTCATCGTATAATCGGACATGGAGAACATATCACACATTTTCTGATTTATCAGGATCATGTTGTATAATGTGAAAAGTAATAATCTTAAAAGACAGCTGAAATTGCACCATCGAAAACAGGCATAAGGGACAAGTAAAGACAACCACTCCCTCGTATGTCCTCACGCAGCGTTATAGGACAGCTGAATACGCTTGGAGGAGACAGCTGCCTCTGTTCTGTTTACATGACCAGACAGACATCTGCAGTTAGCGAGCGTTATTCTGACTGACGAAAGAGAGCCACCTGGAGAGCAGGGCTAATTACGCTGTTGTGGAATCTGGGCTGTGGTTGACTCTGACACTATCAGGTTTTCTCTACTCTTGGAGATTTGCACCATTTAGGAGCACAGTGCATCATGTTAGTCATGTTAGAGACTGATGTATAATGTACATGTGTACACATATGAATGAAGTGTGAGAAAGGTTTGCTTTAATCAGAGATCATTTATAAATCTGAGGGTTAACAAAATGAAAGAACAAAATGTATTCGAGGTATCATGAGGTAATTGATGTTCTATTATACCACAGCACTCTTGAATTCTCAAATTCTGATTAGTCAGAAGGTGTTGACTTGTTTTTATCACAGCGGTCCTAACAGGTTTATATGAATGCCCTTGTTCTAATACGCTATCGTTTCTATAGTAACAGCGAATCCACATAATCTAATCATTGATATGGTGAAGTTTTCTGTAAGGAGATGTTTACTTTTTGAACATTTATGGAAGGAGTCTCCAGTGTCAACGCTTTGTAACAGTCAGTGGTAAAGCTGGAACTTACGTTTTCCACTGTGGGAAAGTCTTCAAGATACCGGACTTTGTGCTTCGTGGTTTCTCAGTTTCTTCAAGAAAGAACTAAAGAACTTTCTTCATGAAACTAACTTTGTTTCGTGGATAAAATGTTGTTATTTAATGAATAAAAAATTGTCGATATGCTACATTAGGCAAGTTTTTTGAACAGGAGTGTGTGTTAATTAGACAGAAGGCCGAACAAAGAACATTGGATTTGGGGTAAATCGATCACTCATTAATCACAGCTAATTCAAAAATGAACAATTAACAAGCTCATACTGTTATATCACTGGCGAGTTGGCCTAGTGGTTAGTGTGTCTGTCTCTCAACGGGGAGATCATAAGTTCTACTTGTGGTCAGGTCATACCAAAGACCATCATAAAAACGGTACCTACTGCCATCTGGCGAGGCATGCCACAATACAGATGTGAGTAGGGAATCAAACTCTTGTGGTTATCAGAGGACCAGCTCCCCATTGTAACCCTAGCTATGTAATAGGTGAGAAGCTGAAGGGCTATAGAAATGGAGATTGGTGCCACCCAATGCACATTAACCTAGTTAGTACTTGGTGGGAGATTAGCTGGGAATACCTGGTATGGGAAGGACTTTGACTGTTACATCATCCTTTTTTGAAAAGCTGTGAATTAATACATGATTGAATGAAGAAACAGATTGAATAAGTAAAGCATGTCTGAGTTGTGTTTTGCTTTAAAGTGAAGCACAGAGCCGGAGCGCATGAGTTTAATGCTCACGTGGACGCGGCCTGCATGGCAATTCCAAATCGGGTGATTTTATCGTCTGTGGTTATTGGTTACAGTTGGAAAGCCGTAATCACATTAACCAGACTTTTCCTGTTCTCGCAGAATATACACAGCCTGTAATGCTTAAGCCCTCTATCTGAACTGTGTTGTTGTTGTTTTTTCAAACATTTGTAAGAACTAAAATGAGCGAAAGCATTTGAATAAAGTCATACGGGTGCTAGCCCCACCCCTTTCTCTAAACGTTTTCACTAGTGGAAAGATTTGGACTGGCCTGTTGTTGATATGGTTGGATGTAAGACAATTTTCTCCTGTTCTTGCTTGCGCTGATTATAGTCTGCGTCTGCGCAGACGTGAGTGTTGCAGCACAAAAGAGGGTTAGAATTCAGAAACCTGCTTAGTACTGAGTAGTATTTTTGAAATCACTTTGGGCTAAAATTGAGTTGTTATCACCAGTTAGGACAGAGACAAAACTGTATTTTTATTTTAGCTTATAATTTCTGTCCCATTTCAAAAACAACCTGGGTTTGCGGGTGCTCATAATTTATTGCACCCCAGTTCAAAACAAATAGGCTGAATCACCCAAATAATAGCTAAATACAACTGACTAAATCATTTTGCATAATAAATTCACCAGTTGTGGCTATTAATGAGAATCAGTCAATAACCAGAAAGGCACTCAGTAGAGTGCATACCTCCACCAAGCCACATATTAGAATATCCAAATGTTTACTAATCTGGGATGTGGATCCATATATGTATATGCCTATTGAATATACAGTTTTTTACTGATTATACAGGGGTTTGATTATACATTAACCAATATTTACACGTATTAACAATTTGTTATTTTTGGATCCGGATCGTCATCAAACTTTACATTTTTCCTTCTAGCATCAATAGAAAGCCACTCACCAAATTACAGTGAAATACAACCAATACTTTCCCTATTACATTTTTCTGGATCCAGGATCCAGAAGAAGATACGGATCACTTCCAAAAGTTAACCAATTCTAAGTTGGGTTAGGGCAAAGCTACGTACCAAATTTCATCAAAATTCATCCACTGCTTTTTGAGTTATCTTGATAATAATACATTGATCCGGACTCAAAACCTGGATCCTGATCCGGATCAACATCAAAATCAAATCACATGAACCTAGGATAATACTAAAGCTGTACACCAAATTTCATCAAAATCCGTTCATTACTTTTTGAGTTACGTTGGGAACAGACAGAAAAATCCTGGATCCACATACATATCTGGATTTGCACCAAATCAATCTAATCAATTAGATCAATCTAATCAATTGTTCCTTGGCCCATGGCCAGATCATTATTATTATTTTCGGCCAGTGATCGTGTTCAAAGGAGGTAATCGAAATGATCTGATGATTCTAGTCAAGAAAAATCTGGCAACCTCCGAGATGTGAACTACACGCAGCTGATTTGCATAATCTGAATGCATATTTGATTTAAGCAGGTGCATAACCTGAGTCTGAATACACATAACTTTCTCCGTGTCAGCATTAAAAAAAAAAAGTTTGGACTTTAAGTCACTGTACTTTGTCACTTTGAGTGAAATGCTGTTACAAATACTCCCTCTTGTGACTGCTGCTCTAGAAATCAGCCAGATTAAGATTACGCTGAGCAGAGAAACATGGCTGGTGTTAAATCAACACCTAATCAAACTCCGGTTAAGTTCCCAATGTGAGCGGGATTAAGCGATTAATGACAGGTAATAATAATTGTGTGTGAACTGGTTCTCTCCGCCTGTGATCTTGTGTACACAGTAAAGTGTGAATGCGTGCCTTGTGAATGTTATCCACGGCGTTGGCTTACACACACACAGCATGAACTAGAGAGCGGAGAGAGGTGTAGATCACTGCAGGCATGTCAGTGCCTGAGGAAGGTTTGGGACGTGTGTTCACATGCGCACACACACACACACACACACACACACACACACACAAACACCTGACACACTATGTTATGAACTGAGCATCGACTGCCAGCTGGAGGAAGGTGGAGGCGAGGATGTGTGTGAGTGAGTGTATGTGAGTGAGTGAGTGTGATTGATGGCCAGGCATGTGAGCATCTCATGAAACTGAATCACATTGAGCAGAGAAGATGAGGAGGGAGCAGTTCGGTCCGAGGGCACGAGCCTGGCATTACTGTCCATACTGTCACATCTATTCTTTGCCTGTATCTCACTGTTCCCCCTTCTATCTATCTATCTATCTATCTATCTATCTATCTATCTATCTATCTATCT
>JAOTRR010000001.1:28026603-28046146 GCA_028570945.1 Gogo arcuatus
GAGAGAGAGAGAGAGAGAGAGAGAGAGAGAGAGAGAGAGAGAGAGAGAGAGCATTGTGCGTTTGATATTTCAACACCACTCACTTCAAAGAGCTGATGTCATCCTTCTACATCTCTGTGTAACAGCGTGTACTCTTACTGGCCACCGTCGATCATATCATATGATTACTCACTGTTACATTACCACTCTAGGTAACCTGCCTCATCTTCATCTCTTAACCATGGCAGGCTTTCAGTCAAGCCTGAAACCAGCTTTCCTAGTAAGTGTGCTGTCAGAACCCTGTGCCATTTAAAGAGCGTGTTTTATGATCTCAGTCTTACAGAACAATGGCGATGAACTCCCCAGATAACTTTGCCTAGACTGACGTCTGTTTTTGCAGCACTTCATTTCATGCCCCCCCAACCAGTATTCTTTGCTGGTGGTGGTGGTGCTCATGCTTCAGATGCCACACACTCCACATTTGCACTCCACGTTCAACACTGATAGGTGATACATCAAAGTGAAGGAGTGGACAGTTACAAAAGGCTGCTTATTTTTTCAGGAGCCTGGGGGTGATAGCAAACAGAAAGGTCTCTGTCATAGTTTCCAGAGGTATCGCCTCCCCTGATAAGAATTTTGCAGTAAACAATGTGTGCTTCTAAGAATAGCTGATGTTGAACCTGAAACATATCAACTTCGCTGCAACTAATTACTGTAGCTTTTATTTCCAAGGGTGATGGGAGTTGGACTGACGGGGAGTGGTGGATAAATCTCGACAAGCATCTGATTAGGTCATGTTTGGCTGATTTGAAACTAAACTGAACCACACCAGAAGGGCTATTTATACAGAAATGAACTACAATAAACAGACATTCTCAAACTGTAAAACAAAAAACATAAAAAATCTTTGAAACAGCTTCTTGTCACAGAAAAGATTTATTACATAAGCAATAAAACATGACAAGGCATGTTGTTTTACGAAAATGATCCACACTGGGATGATGTCATGCAGTCTGACATAAAGTGATTTGCCAACGATTACAATTTTTTATTTATTAATGAATAGCATGTCATGCTTTTTTATCTGTTTATAGTTACATTTACTGTTGTGGAACATCCACGAGACATGATAGTTCTTGTTATCACTTAAAATACTGTAGCTATAAATATTCCCAAAAAATGCAGCTTGTCATGTTGCTGAGAAACCAGAAAGCACAAAGTCCTGAAGATTTTCATGTGGAGTATGAAAACTTTGTTACAAAGTACTGACACTGGGGATTACTTCCATAAATGTTAAATAAAAGAAAGCTTAACAATATCAACTACTATATGTTTTTTCCTTTGTTTTTCTTTCTTTAAATGACAATACTTTTTTATCCATTTATTATTTCCAAAGATTATGTGAAGCGTCCGCCATACAAGTCCCTCTGAATGGGCTGTTACTATAGAAACGATAGCGTATTAGAACAAGTGCATTAATATAAACCTGTCATTTAAGTGTAAGAGCTGCTGTTATAGAAAATTAATCCACACCTTCAAATAGTAGGACCATTAGAAAACGTGTATTCAGTCATTCATTTTGTATACCACTTGTCCATCACGAGTCATGGGTGAGGTGGAGCCAATCCCAGCTGATTTTGGACAAGAAGTTGGGTACACCTTGGATGGGTCGCCAATCTATCACAGAGCTAAAACAGAAAGACCAACAGCCATTCACACGCACAGGCAATTTAGAGTAGCCAGTTGACCTAATCCACACGTCTTTGGACTATGGGAGGAAACCCACGCAGGCATGAGAAGAACATGCAAACTCCACACAGAAAGGCATTAGTCAACTGGTAGGTTTGAACCTAGCCACTGCACCATCATGCCACCCCAAACAGACATGTACAATATTTCATATTTATTTGTTGAAGTAATTATTGCATTTTATTTTTTTAAATTTCCATCCACAGAAACCAGTCATATGCTGTACATTCAGCATCATGTTAACATCACTTAGTTTTATTTAAATTTCAATTAGATTCAGGTTTCCATCACTGCGCCATCATTTACAAAACAAAAAACAGGCCCTTTGGGAACCATGTCCCTATTAATCATATTTGAATAATGTTTAAATAAGTTCAATAAGGCAACATTTCAGGAGTTGAACCTTGCGTCTGTACACTTCTACAAACAAGCAATTGATTTTGAACTCGAAAAGCTCCCAGCATTTTACAGCAGTCAAAAATAATAAATGTTCGTTGAACACTGAACATTGTCAAGGCCTCCAGTGCAGTGACACATGACTTTCTATGTCTTACTCATGCACTCAAATGAGTCCTGTCATCTGTACTGTTGCTCCCTGGATGCCGATTAAGCCTAGTCTTTGAATTAGCCTGGAAATGTGTCTGGAAAACCAGTCCCTTGGGTCTAGAATACTGTATAAAAATATGGAAAGATGAAAAAGAGACAGTGAGATCTTTGTCCAGATGTGGTGTGTCTGTTTGACTTGGTGTCTGTTTAACGCAACAGTACTACACAAGTTTGGTGTGGGAGAGGAGGCGCATCCGAGTGGACTTGACCTTTCAGCTACGTGGAGCCGAAAGGGGAATCCCCGGCTGGCCTTAGCTGTTTCCAAAGAGACGGACTGTCACTTTTTACATGTGAATGCTAAAACACCGAACATTTTATGGCTTACTTGTTACACTGTTCGGTTTACCATCTGCAATTCAGAGCCATGTTGACCTTTGGACTGATTCTAACCTAAAGTAGGACCTTTGATAAGTTATTTCTAAAGACTCCTAGGAATCTGCCCCTTTGTACCTTTGTCCCAAAGTGAGTGATACTGCTGGGGTGATTTTCTGTCTCTCTCTCTCTGTACACAGGCTGTCCTGTTGGGTATGTTTCAGTCTCAGTCGACATTCTTTCCATTCCTCATTAGTCTATGACCCAACTCAGGAGCTCGTCCCAAAGACGTCCTGGTAACTCAGACTGAGAGGAGTGTTCAGGCCATTACATCACCCACTGCCACGTCCAGCCATGCACTGTATGTGTTTCAGGAAAGGAAACTAAGACACATGCTGACATTCACTTGGCCCACTGCTAACAATTTCCAATCTAGGTTAATCAATCATTTTGATTTGTCATCAGTGAGAGTAGTGTCTGGCAAGCACAGGGCTTGTAGTAATCCATATTGTTCCTCGTTTAGTCTGATCTGCTACCAGCTGCCAAAACACAGGTCGAACTGCTCTAACTGGTAGACCATCTTTTCCAGCCAGTAAGTGATTTACCAGCTCTCAAAAAAATGTTTGAAATTTTCAAGTTACCATAGAGTTGTGCAAATGTCTTTAAAATAACAAGGATATTTCACTAGTAGCAGTATTTCAGAAATCATTTCCTCTCTATTAGCATGTAGCAGCTAGTAAAGATGGTGTACCAGTTTGACCAGCTCAGCCTGTGTTTTGGCAACTTGTCAGACCAAGGTGGATTTTTGAGGGGTTTTTTTAAAGGGTTGTCAATTCTCATCCTGGACTGAGATTATGAAAGAACAGTGGTTTAATGAATGAGGAAGTTTGTGTCATCAACCTCAATTATTTATATAATGCAAAACCATTGCCTACATACTCTGATGTACGCAAATCTCAACAGGATGAATGCTTGTGATTGCACCACCCGGTGGTTCATTGCATGTATAAACCACAACGGTAAACCTCCCCATGCTGAGGAATGTGCAGGGCCCGGCCTACCGGTTTATTTGGCATGTTGGTTGCCTAGAGACTCAACACATCCGGAATCCTACAGGTTTCCTAATCCTCTCTGTATACCAAGTGTACCTGAGATGCAGGTAAGCTGAGCTTCAGCAAGTTCATTCATGTTTCTACCTGACATCATGCTAGCGTCACCTACGGAACAAGACCTTTTATGGCCTGCACGCTGAAGCACGTTTCATTCCAGGGGTATTATCAATCTCCTGTTAAACAACTGAGCTAAAGTTTGTGTCTCTAAGCCATGCAAATTTGGATATACTGTACTCCATGATTTCACAAGTCTAAATTAACCATGCCATGGACTCAGTTCTGCCATTAGGGCTGTGCCTCTTTATTTAATTTGAAAACATTGGCATACATGTTTGCTAAAAGCACCGACATGCCTTCCAAAAGAAAACAGCTATGTTTATTTCCACTACAGTGTGTGCCAAATGAAGTCATAGGTGAATTGTGTTCATTTCTTTGTTTTCATGCAGGGCAGCCCATGCATGGGGTAAACCCTTATACCTACACACTTGATGCTATCTGATCAATAACACAGAAGGGACGCAGTGGGAGTTCCCATCTGCCTCTACCCTGCATTGCAATCAGACAAGCCAGGAAACTGAATGCAGTCATCCAAGGGTGCGGCTGCTGCATGCGGGTGGGCATGGGACTGACTTGGAGATCTGTTTGGAGGAATAAAATGGAAACATTTCTACAACACTACTGGACCACCCCGTGATCATGCCTGCCTTGTTACATGATGTCATTCTGTTTGATTTGATGGTTCTGTTTCACCAAAAACAGTTTGAGCAATGTATTATGGGTAGTTTGATGGTAGATTCCTCAACTGTTATACCACAGCACTGCTGAATTGTCAAATCTGATGGGTTATAAGGTGTTGGTTAATTTTCAGCAGCTCTGACAGTCACAGGTTTATATTAATGCACAAGTTATAATATGTTTCTAATAATTTCTATAGTAACAGCTCATTTGCAGGGACTTGTATGGCAGATGTTCCACATAATCTAAACCTAATGATAAATAAATTAAAATCATGTTATTTCATGAAGAAAAATGTATAATCGTTCATATGGTGACCCTTTCTGTAAGGAGACATTTCTTTAACATTTATGGAAAGAGATAGAGAGAAAAAAAGGGAGGCTGGTGATAAGTAGAAAAGTGATAACAGGAACTATCTTGTCTCATGGATAGTTCACAACATTAAACTATAAATGGTTATAAAGTATGATGTGTTGTACATTAACAAATTAAAATTTGTAATTGTTGGCCAATGGTTCTCATATAAAAGGAATAATTTCACTTCAATGTTATTGGAAAATAATCAGCTGTGTGTTGGTGATGGGTCTTTCATTCACATTGGGCATCACACTACTCCATCATTAATTCTTTTCCTATAACAGCATGCCCCATCGCAATTTATTCCTTACTTAATCAAGGAATAATTGATTAATGAAGCTTTTTACTTCAACTACATTTCATTTAACCAGCAGTGTTATCAGAGACATACTTGCTTACACATACTTGCTTAAGAGTATGTACTTAGTTGTACTAAGTGAATGTTAAACTTGGGTCACTCTCTGCCAACGTGCCTCTTATCAGTTTATTCCACACACACTGTTCTGGCTCCAGACCGTTAAATTTCCAGTACCATTTTTATTTTGGAGTACTTTGAACATTTTAAAAAGTGAAATATATTTTTATTTACACTTACCACACTTATTACATAAAATAATACTAAAATACGACTTCAATCTTTTTTGCATATTTATAGAACAGTACAACAGTCACCACTAGGTGGTAGTCTGAGCCTATTCATGACTTCCTGAATAATACCAGATACTGTATATCACTATCAACCAACTCACAATTTCACACTTTAGTTTATGTTCAATTATTTGTGAGTACAGTTTCCATATTGAAATGGTTTGAATTCTTGGAAATGGGCTTGTTCACACATTTTCAAGGTCACTAGAAAGAAAAATTCATATGCCAATTTATGATAAGAGCTCTTGACAAATTACCTGATGAGAGTTCATCGATACAATACCAATCAGAAAGGAAATACAGGATGCATAAACTGTAGTGGTGAACAAATACTTTTAATTTGGTAAAATTGTGTGTAAAAATAGCATTTGGTAAGATGTTATCATGAGAAAACATTCTGCACTTTGTATAATGTTTAATCATTTATTCATTGGCATACATATTCATATTCATTTGTATATCCAACTGCTTTAACCATTCACTTACAGTGAATTATCTTTTAGTATAAATATTTTAATTTGGAATTGATATCTACAAATTCAGAAAGATGCCTGGACTGCACCTGGGATAGTTGGTGTGAAGTAGGTGCTAATAATAATGCTAATCAAGTTATTACAATTCTCCAAGGTCAGTAAATTGTTTGCTATGAGCTTATAGTGCACTAAAATGCAAATATCTTGACATGCAACAAAACTCTTTTTAATGGGGTTGTGTTAAAGGAAACTTACTATGATGAACCATACTGACGTACGTTTGGAAAGAAACACAACATAGGCATGTTTTTACAATAACTTTGGTCACCAGCTCAGTCAAATGGAGTGATGACAAGCATTGTAAACAGGTTTACCAAATATTTCTTTTTTAGCATTAGCTCTTCAAAAACCCACTGCACCTCTGTAAAGATCATATAACAAATTAAAAAAATTTCTTCCACAGCTGGGCTACTTTTGGTGTATAGATTGAGAAGGATTTTGTGCTAGAAAGAAGGACATGCTAATGTTCCTGAAGAGCATACATTGTTTTATACAGTACTGTTGGTATTTTTACATTGGCATTGATTTTGGTATAGTTTTACTGGGCGTAATTTGTCACAAGCTCCTGGTAACCTTACTGTAAAAGCTTGCATAGCACCACACAATACAAAAGCAAAATCTAGGACTATTTCATGCCCTCCTGCCACCAGTAGCAGGCATATTTGTTGCTGGTTTGTGGTAACAGTCTGAAGGGGTAGAATTTGGGCTTGCATTCATCCCGGTAGGAATGTAATACATGCTCTCTAAATAACTCTGATCCAGCGATGGATGTCCTTTTACATCTGATTTTGGTGCCTGGCTTGCTGAGCTTCCATATCCCATGGTGTTTTGATGGAGTGATGTCGGGACAGAGGGCTCTGGATGTCGCGGTTGCTGGGCAGACTGAGGATGGGGTGGCATCACATAGGGAAGGTACTGAGATGCATATAACCCTTGACCATGGTATGGACCCTGGTATGGAGCAGCAGTTGGAGGATACATGCTAGAATTGGACATAGCCTGCTGTGGTATGAGAACTTCCACATATTGGCCAATTTCTGGATCAAACAGCATTTTTCTCAGTGGCTGCATTGGCACTTCAATGTAGAAATACTTCCCAGTTTCAGGATCTAGAAGTACACGACGGGAGCCTTGACCATACCCAAGCCCACTTGTATTTTCTGGGTACAACACGCCTCCACTCCCAGGACCATCACTCCCATATTCATGACCAAAAGCTGGTGGTAGTTCTTGTGGATTGAAAAACTGGGATCTAGGGTCCAGAGCAGCTATATTAGGTGAACGACTGTGCTCCCGATATGTTGCGCCACTTGGAACTTGTGGTGAACGTTGATTACCTGAACGTCTGTCCATGTGCTGACTAGAAGGTTGCTGTTGCTCATTACCATAGGGTTGTATGGCTGGTGCAGGGCAGTGGTGCATGGGCTGAATCATGGCTGGAGCCTGTTGTACTGTAGTTTTCGGTGAGACAGATGGGTAATTTGAGGGTTGGCCATCTGGTCTGCACTGATGAGGACGGACCTGGGCCTGTGGTGGTACTCCTGGGCATGAAATCACCTGACCTGGTGAATGAGGGGCTGGTGGTGTCTGGTTTTGTGAGCCATGGTAGGGCTGGCCAAATTGAGGGTGGGTACATGATGTACAGGAGCAAAGAGAATGTTTGGTGGTAGGATGGTATCTGTTCTGCCTCCTTGGGGGCAAATCAGAAAGATGCAAGGGGCTAAAACTTTCTCGTTCATCATAGCTGGGTGGATCATCTGATGTAAGGAAGTGAAAGTCATCTGTATGTAACTGGTTATTAGATGATGCTGTCACTGTAGGCTGCATGTAGGTATTGGCTTGTGAAACAATTGGTAAGGTTTGATAATCAGATGCGTAAGAAGTTGCTGCTATCATCTGTTCTTGAATGTTCTGCTTTTGCTGGTTGCTGGAGTTTTGCACTGAAGTGATAGATACCTCTTGCCTGTCTGTTGTGGCTGTTGATTTCTGTGCAGAACTTGACATTGTTGGGATAGTTTGAGGTTTGTGGCTGGACACAGCTGACACAGCTAATATTTTGGTATTGCTTGATGCAGTGTTGGCGGATTGCTCGTTGTGTATCACTGTAGCTGATGTCTCAATTATTTTAACATCACTCTTTAAATTTGTTTGCTCTTTTAAAATAGATGCTGTTGGTGTGATGTCTGTTTTAGGAAAGTCGGTTGATGTTGACCTAATTTCTGCAAATGGCTGTTTATAACACGGTTTAGGCAGCACAGATGGTTTTGGTCTGTCACTGGATATTGACCTCACTTGAATGGGTAACTCGATCTCTTTAGATGTTGTTACTGGCATTGCATGAATTTTTGTGTTGCTAGAAAATGCTCTTACCTCTGCCTTGCTGGATGCAGCAACTGTAATCTCTTGTTCTTTTGGAGGTTGTAACAAATCTTCTTGACTCTGATTGTCTTCTTCTTTTCCACTGCGAAGTACTCTCACTTCCTTAGGTTTTGGAGAACTCCTAACCTGCAAGTTACCTTCACTTGTCTGTAGACCACTGTTTAAGGATGTCTTCTGTTCAGGAGGCAAATCAGAATCTTCTTTTTTCACTTTCTGGGATTCACTTGAGGTTCCCTCTGATGCGTAGGTCTGCAAGGGGACCTCTATCCTGTTGATATGCTTAGGTTTAGGACCCGCTCCTTCACTCAGGACATCACAAACCCCAATGTCAGCTTGCATCCCCTTTTCTTTCCGTAGCATTGACACAGAATGGCTACTGTTAGCAGTTTTTACCTCGAGGGAAGCAGGGCTTGCTGGCTTCTGCATAGACTTGGGTGTGCCATCCTGCAGAAATACTAATGTTGATATTTCCTTACTTGATGGTCTAGAAGGCATTTCTAGTTTTGTACTCTGTTCACAATTATCAGATTTTGATATGCTGTTGCATTGATCCAAACCAATATACAAATCCACATCAGAATGTTGAATGTTTGGCAAGGAAGCTTTGGCTGTTATTTTTGTAATACCTACATCATTTCTTATTTGTGAATCCATTTGTGGCATCTTTGATTTGTCAGTAGTATGTGCTATATCTTGTTGGGTGGTTGATTTATTGCAAGATGCTGACTTGCGTTTGCAGCTGATAGCTTTGCATTCAATATGCAAAGGATGAGGATTTTCTAGTTGCATTTCTTTCTGTTTTTCAGACACTACATCCTTTACATGGTCAGTGGTATTTGAGGCTTTGAAGGACAGGTTGTAGGTGTTTTTTACCAGCTTTCTGACATCCCTTACTTTATGTATAACAGATTTTGCCTTGTTTTTTTCATTATCCTCTTCAGTGTCTGCCTCAACCCCTGTTTTGAACCTCATTTGCACTTCAGGTGTTTCCTCTAACTCTAACAAAGGTTCACATATGGTGTCTTTGGATATTTCCAGTTCAGGACAGAGAGATGCCTTCAAGGAAGACTTATTTTTATCCTTGATGGTACAAGGCTTGAGTGTGATTCCAGGGGTTTTTGACAAGAACATACTGCTGCTGCCCTCCTGTTGTTTATGGGTTTCCGGTGTCATGGGGTATTTGCTGTCACTGTTTGTCATTCGTCTCTGTGTGCTTGCAACACAAATTGCAGTACAGTTTGGTGACCGGTTAATGGCACTTCCTGAGTCACTGCTATATTCCTCTCCCACCTTACTTACTTCCTTCTCATGGTTCCCAAAGATCTGTTTCTTAGATATTTTGCTTTCAAAGGCACCAACCATTATGGGTCTAATCTGATCCTTCACTAAGGTTTTACCCTGAAATGCCACACCTGCAGAGTTGCTGTTAGAAGGTAAACAGTTAGCTTTGAAGACTGGCTTGGGGGGAACCTTGGGTCTGCAGCTCCTCTTTTGAGAATGAGGGCTTCTTTCCTCTTTGCCTGCAAAGTCCTCAGAGGACAAGTTGCATTCAGAGAGTAGGCTGGAATTCTGCCCCTCTGCATTACTTGAATCCCCTGCAGAGAGAGTTTCAATGTGTTTGTTTTTATTCTCACATGGTTCACTTCTTGAAGATTCTTTGGTAACAGTATCCATTTTCTTTGAAAGAACATTTTTGATAATGCTGGAAGCCATTTTACTCTTGGGTGAACTTTCATCTAAAGACGCAGACTTCTGGAGCATCTTCTTACCAGTTTGAATTTCATGTTCACCTTGAACCAGATCTTCCTGCATTGATGCTGGGGTGCTATGTTGAGAAACAAACATGTCCCTTGAACAGGTCTGTGTGGACAGTGAATCCATAGCTTTTCCTTCATTCTCAGTAGACTTTTGTTCATCAAAGTTGTGCCTCTTAAATTGGATCCGTCTTTTTGGGACTGTCCTTTTTCCACTCCTGGTTTCCTCCTTGCTCTCCACTGCTACATCGACACATTCAAAACTACCCATCTCAAAATGCTTTGCTGGGTCTAGTGTACCATGGGGTAAAAAAGAAGAAGTATGACATAAGACGTCATCATTTTCATGTAGTGTGTCATGCAAATCTGCATAGGAAATCCGCGTAGCAGAACCTGGACTATCCACTGTAGAAGGCTGTGAAACATTTATAGATGATCCACAGCTAGAGCTGTAGACATCCAAGTAGTCCACCTGAGGGCTAGATAGGCTCCTGAAGGCCTGGTCTGTGAACCACTTCACCTCACTGTCTGCATCATCAAATTCACTTCCCATACTGGAAGTCTCGCTAGTACATTCTGAAGAAAGATGACCAGCACCACTGTGAGTGCTTTGAGAAGTTGATCGGACCCTCCTGGCACCAGTCTTGCTCTCTTTTTGTAAGTTCTGTGCTCTGAGAAGACTCTGTTGCCGCCGAGTTGCCAGGGGAGACTCAAAATAGCGAAGTGGAATACCAGACTTTGGGTCTCGGCTTGAGGGAGCAGGGCTGTGGTTTGCAGGCCCTTTTCTATTCCTGGTACTGAATGACAGCTCAACCTGTTCCCCTCTGTAACTACCCTCTGCTATATTCCCCACCCCTTTTCCTAATGTATGCTCCTCCTGTGTCACCCTTTCCCCACTCCACCCCTTGGTCCTGCATGACTGTCCTTCATACATGCTATGATTGTTACTATGAAAAACACTGGGGCTTTCCCCAGGTCTCATAGCTATCTGCCCAAATGTTTTTTCACGACCTGCTGATTCTCTTTCCAACATTTCTCTTCCACTGTCATTACCAATCTTTGTTTCCTTCGCAGTAGGCATCGTTAAAATCTTTTTGGATGTTTGCCATGGATTCAGAGAATTTAAAATGCTCTCATTCATCCTTTCCCAACTTTCTTTTATTTGTTTTACAGATAATTTGGGAGCAGGTGGCTCAGGTGATGAATCACTTATTTTATCAGTTTGGCTGCAAGGTACTGAAGCAATGTCTGTACAATCATCCTTGGGTAGACTGCAGCTTTTAAGGGAAATTTTGTAGCTAGTATCATCCATTTGACCTACATCAACTGGTACCCTTAATGGAAGATCCACCTTCTGACTGACTGTGGTTGAAAGGTGATTATCTCTGTATTCCATGGGTATGCACATTTCTGGTGTTGGTATATGATCATTAATTCTGTCAGGTGATTGATACCTCATTTTAGGGGAAGACAATCTATCTGATAGTATAATTGAGGGTGATGTAAGGTTGGAGATAGATGAAGCCATATTTTTATTTTCATTTGTGGGAATCTCATTTGATCTTTCAGTGTACATTGTTCCTTCTACGTCAGGGGATGTAGTATCTCTTGCTATACTTAAATCCAATGGTTGTCTAGATAGGCTTCTCTCTGTTGAGGAAACATTGTAGACAGGTGAGATGGCAATGTTTGTGGAGAGTATGGTTGACGTAGGACTTTTCACACATCTTATTCCATCTATAACAGGGGACAAAGTATCTCTTGGTATACTTAAAGTTGATGATGGTCTAGATATGCCTCCCTCTGTTGATGAAAGGTTGGAGATGAATGAATTGGCCATATTTGTAATCTCATTTGTGGGATTCTCTTTTGATGTTTCAATATATCTTGTTCCCTCTACATCAGGGGACATGGTATCTCTTTGTATACTTAAAGTTGATGGTGGGTTAGATAGGCTTCCCTCTGTTGGTGAAATATTGAAGACAGGTGAGATGCCCATATTTGGAGCCTCATTTGTTGGAAGTATTGTTGATATAGGGCTTTCTACATATCTTAATCCATCTACAACAGTAAACGCTGTATTTCTTGATATACTTGAAGTTGATGATGGTCTAGATATGCCTCCCTCTGTTGATGACAATTTGAAGATTGGAGAAATGGCCATATTTGTAGTCTCATTTGTGGGAATTTCATTTGATTGTTCCATGTATTTTGTTTCCTCTACATAAAGGCACATGGTATCTCTTGGTATACTTAAATTTGAAGGTGGTCTAGATATGCCTTCTGTTAATGAAAGGTTGATGGGTGAGTTGACCATATTTGTCATCTCATTTGTAAGGTCTGTAGTTGATGTAGGAATTTCCACACATTTTATTCTATCTATATCAGGAGATGCTGTATTTCTTGGTATAGTTAAAGTTGATGATGGTCTAGATATGCCTCCCTCTGTTGAAGAAAGGTTGGAGACAGGCGAGATGGCCATGGTTGTTATTTCATTTCTGGGCGGTATGGTTGACATAGAACTTTCCACACATCCTGTTCCTGCTACATCGGGGGACATCGTATCTCTTGGTATACTTAAAGTTGATGTTGATCTAGACATACCTCCCTCTGTTGATGAAATGTGTGTGATTGGTGTGATGACCACATTTTCAATATCCTTTATGGGAAGCATAGTTGACATAGAGGTTTGAGCATATCTTGTTTCCTCTACATCAGAGGACCCTGTATCTCTTGGTATACTTAAATTTGATACTGTTGGTGAATGGTTGGAGAGGGGTGAAATAGCCATAATTGTAGTCTCATTTGTGAGAATTGTAGTTGATGCAGGATTTTTCATACCGATTATTCCATCTACATCAGGAGATGCAGTGTCTCTAGGTGCACTTAAATTTGATGGTGGTCTAGATATGCCTCCCTCTGTTGATGAACGCTGTACAATGGGTGAGTGGACCACATTTTCAATATCCTTTGTGGGATGTGCAGCTGACATAGAGCTTTCAGTGGATATTGTTCCCACTACATCAGGAGATGCTGTGTCTCTTGGTATACTTAAAGTTGATGGTGATCTAGATATGCCTCCTTCTGTTGATGAAAGGTTGGAGACAGGTGAGATGGCCACGTTTGTTATCTCAGTTGCCGGAGGTATGGCTGAAATACAACTTTCCATAGATCTTATTTCATGTACATAAGGAGACTCTGTACCTCTCAGTATACTCATAGTTGAATGTGGACTAATTATGCACCTGTCCATTGATGAAAAGAGAGAGGAGATAGCCATATTTGTAATCTCCTTTGTAGGGAGTATATTTGATGTAAGGCTATCAGTAAATCTTGTTCCCTTTAGATCAGGGGACATGGTATCTCTTGGCAAAGTTGCTGATGGACTAGATATGTCTCCCTGTGTTGAAAGGTTGTAGATAGTTGGAATAGTCATGTTTGCAACTTCCTTTGTAGGAAGTGTAGTTGACATAAAACTTTCTGCATGTATTATTCCATCTACATCATGGGTTTGTGCTAGGACCTGGTTTGGGGATGAAAATTCATTTTGGGGTGCTTTTTTCTCAATTTGAGGTGACTTTGTGTGTTGAGTCAGGGAGCTACATGCCATTATTTTAAATTCAGGAGAACAACTTGCAGATCTCAGTTCAAGTGAAGAAGCTGTAGGACTCAATTCATATATAAAGACATTTTGTCTGTTTTCTGGTGTAGAAGTAATGCTTCTTGGCTCAGGTGTAAGGCATAATTTGGAATCAAATGAGGAAACAGAACCTTTGTCTGTAGGAGTAAGTCTATATTCTTCTTCTGGGCTCTCAGGTGTGAATGCTAAATCTTCCGGTCCAACTGACCAAATCTTGTTCTTGGGATCTGGTGAAGGGCAGATAGTGAAATCCATGGGAGAGTGTATTATTATTGGTGGATCTGAGGAGTTAACATCGACTGAAGAACCAGAGAGTGAGCATAACCCACTAATCACACATGATATCAGTCCTTCTGTTGTGTCTGAAAAGGATGACACATTTCTATGCTCAGGTAAGATTACTGTTTCTCTTGTTTCAGAAGAAATATTGATGTGTTGCGGTATAGATGCTACATCTATTTCTGTGTTATCCTTAACATAGGTAGGTGGAGGTACAGTATTAGAGTCTTCCAAATCTGACAGTCCTGCTTTATCATCACACAAAAATGTTGTTATGTATGCTGATTTATTTGGTACATCCTTATGTTCCAGTGGAGCTGACATTTCTCTCAGATCATGTGTTGCATCTTTTGAAGAAGGATCAGAAGCTGTCTTCTGGAGAGGGGTAAAGTCACTGCCATCATTTGAAAAGTTATTCAGAGCAACAGAAGAGTCACTTTTTACTGTTTCATGAACAAGCGAGATGTTTTCTATAGGTAAAATATCAGACAAAGAGATTTTTTCTTCTTCCTCACTAGAGCAGCCTAGATCATTATTCTCTTTAAGATATTCTTCTGATGTCAAGTTACTAACTGACTCAGCTGAATCTTGGTTTTCTGAAAATGTGCTTTCTTTCTGTTTATAATGTTTATTCTCTTGTGTTGAATCAGTTTCCCTTACCTCAGATGTGGTAGTTTGCCTCTGCTCTGTTATGCAGTTGTTTTCAGGTGGGGAGTCAGGTTTGATTATCTTCTGTGTTGAATCATTTTCCTTTTGCTCAGATGAAGAAGCATCCCTCTGCTTCTGTATATGCCTGAGGTCAGGAGTAATGATCTCCTCTGTTGAATCAGTTTCCCTAAGCTCAGACGAGGTAGCATGACTCTGGTCTCTAATACCCTTGCTTTCAGATAAGAGATCAGGAGAGATTATCTCCTGTGTGGAACCAGTTACTCTAATATTAGTGTCTCTAAATTCAGACGTTGACGTTTCTAGCTGCTGGTCAGATGAATTTTCAACTTGCTCTAAGCTGGTGTCCTGAGACAAACGAGATCCTTGCCAGTTTCCTGTTGGCTTGTGTGAGCCATTCGCAGAGGTAACTTCCCATTTGTCATTTGGCAAGGTTAAATCACTTGCTGGTGTGTTTGATTCCCCAGACTCAGATAAAAGAAAATCTTTTGTGTCTTTTGAGTCCTCAAATGTGTCACTCCCATCAGTCAGATGCTCTGAACCATTAGCTGTATGGTAAGAACCTGATGAATCATTGACATCTTCTACTGGTAATTGCTCATCCACATCCTTTTTCAGAAAAGACGCAGTGGCCGGGCTGCTGGAGAGAGACGGAGACTCACAGTCATCCCCAAAAATGTCACAAAGGCAAGTTGTTTCAGATATGGCACTACGTTGGCTGGGGATACTAGTGATGTCGAAGATCTCCACACGATTGGGCCCATCCAAGTGCTGCAGGTTGAAGTTATTTGGAGCACTGGGGAGGAATGAGTAGCTGTCTCCCTCGAGAACCCAGCTGTCCATTGTTTTGCTCCAAGCACAGGGTACTGTTTTTTAACTGGTGTTGGACTACCTTTGTGTTTTAGAAATGCAGCATCGCTCCATCTTCGCCATCCAAAATCCATAAGTGGTTTCGGAGCTGAAAAGATCAAAAGCAAATGTACAGAAAAGCATGAAATGAAGAAGTATTTCTAATATCACTTTGCCAAAATCTATTGTTGGCACTTCTGTATGAAATGTTACATGCTACTATGCTATTACATGCTAGTACTATGCTACAAGTTTAAAGGTATGCTAACTCTATAGTATTAGTAAGAGATCATATTATATTTCCAACAGTTTACACTTTTTAATATTAACACACTGAAAATTAGGAGCTCTTCCAAATAATCCACTTGAATTTTATTCCATTTTTATTTTATTAAGATGTACAGTACATATATAACTGTGGTAAAGTTCTCAGCAACAGTGGCTAAATGATCAAATTAATCAAATCCCATTGATCATGCATTGATTTCCAGTGCAGAAAGTAGACTCCATTTAAACGGGCTGATTCAGAACTGAAACATTTCCAACAATATGAATTCATATTTACCATCTAATTTAAAATCATTGATAATTATTTGTTTGATATGTACTTGCCATTTGGCGCTATACTGTATCAGGCCATTTTGAATGGAGTAGCACACCCAATGCTCAAAGCAACAGAACAGAGAGAAGACATGTACTGTACCACAGAGCTGAAGCTGAGGCTCCAACAGGGCATCTGCGTTTCTGTGTGTTACACTGATCCTTCGTCCAGTCAGGTCACTCAGCACTGTGATAAGTCCAGCCCCCTCAACTAACACCATAAAACTGTAAAAGAATATCGGCCTAAACTTCAGTCTGCTTCCACGTAGCTTCAACGTGAACTGACACCACTAAAAATAAGTGGGTTTTTTTATTATTATTATAAAACATGCACAAAAAAACAACTTAATGTACTGGACTTTTTTATACAGTTTAGCTATACTGTACCTCTGTACCCTGTGCTAAGCTTAAGAGAGTGTTACAGCTAGTAGCAGGTGCTACACCAGTCCAGATACAGCAAGCTGCAATCTGACACGCAGGGCTAACAGGCACAGGGCCTCACTAATAATAGCCCCATCCTAGCAGGAAAGCACCTACTAGAAAGTGACACAGAGGCTGTATTTACATTGTGATCCTTGATTCTGATATTCTGATATAGATTTGATTTTTCTCCCATCTCTTTACCTGACCTGACCCATATCCCATTCCTGTTTATATGGTTAACTTATTTTTGACCAAAATGCCAAAGAGAAGCTAATAATAGTCAAATACTCATACACTGTAAGCTACAGTGAATGTCAGCAAAATGCTAGTTAGCCCACTGCAAATGTTTGCTAGCTTTACAGCAAACGGAAATAGGCCAAATGGAGTAACGTAAATAAAGAACTGATTGGCAGTTTCAGTACAGAAGTTGTTCTAATGTCAGATTTAGTACACTCTCAAGATTACACATGCTTCATAAATGTTGCTAGTCAAAATGCTTAAGTTAGCTTAAACATAACCAAAGCTAAAGCTCACTGCCATCGTTCTCCAATCCGTTCCAGGGCAACACAGAGCTACTGAATACTATAAATGGAAGATAACTGGGTTTATCCCACAGGATTACCTTCTTTTGTTCATAGAAAGGACAACTGATTCAGTTGTGGTCTTTAGCCTCTTTGTATTTTAGCTTAAAACCTTTCATTTTATGTTGGTATTGGAGCCAGGGCTGGCTGTATCCTTGCTCTGAAGTGGCCCGAGAAATGTCCTCATAGATGGCTTTATTTATTTATTTGTTTGTTTGTTTGTTTGAATGGTGGTTTCCAAGGAACAGGTTATTTCTTAGGGACTCTATGGACTATCCTCCATGATTCAAGTGTGTTCTTTGAGCTCCAAATGATTATTTTTAAAACAATGACGATCATTTCAGAATTAACAGGAAAATCAGATGTGAGCATTTGAATATGAATCAGATGACTATGTATCAGATTTTCAGATTTACAAACTCATCTGAATGTGGCCCATGAAAAAATAAAATGTTCCAATCTGTATCAGAAGCCAGCGAAAAAAAGTATCTGAATTCGTTGGCAATGTAGACGCAGCCCAAGTCAGAAACCATCAACCTAGCATCTTAAGTCTGTGCTAGCATTATCATCACCACCGCTTTTGAGCTATAGCACGAATGATATATTGGAAATCATACTGGCTGTGCAGTTCTTTCAGTTTTAGGCTTATATAGTATACAATTTAGCTAGCATATGGATCTGTGATCTATTAAGATCTACGGTTTTTCCCCTCTTGCCTTCTCCCCTCATGATCACCGCATTGTAAAGAATGCTGTCGTCTTATTGGGAAGGAATGCTTAGCACTTGTAAAATGCAGCCTACGGTTATGACTCAAATCCAAAACCATATCTGGATAATAGTCCTAAAAATAAATCTGATGAGCAACTGAACAACTGCTTAGCCCCTGCACCCAAATATGTGATTTTAAATGGATAGTTCCTCTTGGATGGCTGATTCTGATTATATGTCTTTGAACCAAGATTGTTAACATAGCTAAAGTCAAACTTTTCCACTTAAATCAGAGACTCTATCTCTCCGAGTACTTCTGAAAAAAAAAATACTTAGCAGGGGAGCGTATGAGTATGTTCAGTTTATGATATCATGAACTAATCCCCTCAGATTGGTACTGTGAATCTGTTAGCCACAGATCCTGCAAGCTAAGATAGCTAGCTAGCTAATGTTACTGGTGAACAAACTATTGGTTACTCTGATAAATTTAGTTGAATTTGGATACTATTATAAATTACTGAGACAAAGTAAGTTCTGATAACCCAAGCTGTGTCTAGTTGTGACAAATATTAGCTACTTTACTAGCAGTTAGCTAACAAGCTAGTAGGGAGGATGGCAGGGGCGGCTATTTACATCATGTACATTCAGATGCAGGCTTTTTTATGATAACATGTTTCCAAGTTGTTGTTTGAATTTCTTATTCTATCATTTTAGTGGTTTCAAATTTCACAATGTTTCAGAAATGCTCAGTACTTCAACTGTTTTCTTGCCCTGTGAATCAATTGAGGCAGTAGACGAGCTTTCTATAGGGACTTTGTCTTAAATCCGACTCTAAAGTGTCTTGGCAGTAAAACCTTTAATGATGTTGATGTCATGTGGTTTTACAGTGCTCTATTCATGTACAGTATGGTGAATCATGTGACCATCAAAAGCTGATTGTACTAATTCACAGTTCTGAATGGTCTCTCACACAGTGCAAGGGTAAAATATTAAAATAAACAAGATGTATAAATTATTAAACCTACTAGATTATTAGATTTTAATGTCTATAAAATCAAATGGAGCAAAGTGGACAAATATGGAAAAAGGAAATCCCCGAGACAGAAACATGAAGCCAGGATCATGTCTATTCTAAAACTTTGATTCTATTTTGGTTAGGGCTCCAGAGGTTTAAAAAAAAAAAAAGCCTTGTAAATAAATCACGCTTTGATTACCATTGACACAAATAAGAAGCGGCTATATTAATATTTAACAACTAGCGTATGACTGAAATATAATATAGATACTAAAAAATTTTTTAATGAAGTATTGGTTCATTGGTCTCACTGGTTGTCCTTCCTTGGACCACTTTTAATAGGTACTAACTACTGCATACCGGGATGCCCCACAAGACCTGCTGTTTTGGAGATGCTCAGACCCAGTCGTCCAGCCGTCACCATTTGGCCCTTGTCAAAGTCGCTCAGATCTCACCCCTATATATCACACCACTTGACAGGTGCCATTGTAATGAGATAATCAATGTTATTGACTTCACATGTCAGTAGTTTTAATGTTATGGCTGATAACATTATGGAGGTGTATATACACTCACCGGCCACTTTATTAGGTACACCCATACACCTGCTGTTTTATG
>JAOTRR010000001.1:28059754-28069862 GCA_028570945.1 Gogo arcuatus
TCGCTCGAGGTGATTATCGAGAAATAGTCCGAATTTCTCGACCAATCAGAGCACGTGATTTTCTATAATCACCTGCGTATTTATACTAAATTAGGATAAAACACTTCAGGGCATGAAAATAATCAGTGACAAGGTGATGTGATGCAGTGCGACATGAAGCAGAGTTACTGTTACCATCCTGATTATTTTCCAATCACATCATGTTCTGAAGTGTTTTATTCCTCTTATACCTCAGTAATTTGCAAACAATTACAATTTTTAATTCGTTAAAGAATTGACGCTTTTAACCATTTATAGTTACATTCATGCACTACTGCAGGAGCTGCTGTTATAGAAAATGAATCAACACCTTCCAACCAATCAGATTCGAGAATTCAAAAGCGCTGCGATGTGATGAGAATTTGTCACCCACTACTGTACTTGTTTCCAAGATTAAGATTTCTTTCTAGATTGAATAAATTTGGTTGCTGATGCATTTAAAGAAGAGGAAAAGACAGAAGAACTTGACACTTATACTCCTTCGTTTCACTCAGAAGGGGCTGAGAAGAACTCTATTGAATTATTTTGTATGTATCAAAGTAAACGTAAATCTACGCTTGACCCCTCTGAAGGAGGGTGGTGGTGTTGGGGTGATAATAAATACATACAATTCCATGCCTAATTTTATTTTCGCGTCTAATTTCAGGGGAGTCAGGTCGCACAGGGAATCCTGGAAAACTAGGATTGAAGGGTCGCCAAGGAGTTGTAGGGAGGGCGGGGCCAAGAGGTCTGAAGGGGGCACGGGGGGCACCTGGCGTGCGTGGGCCGGGAGGGCTGAAGGGTGAAATGGGAGATTTGGGTGAAACTGGAGTCCCTGGTGGATGTGAATGTGGGACTCAGGCACGCTCAGCCTTCTCAGTCGCAATTAGCAAGAGTTATCCGAAGGAGCGCACGCCCATCCGCTTCGACCGCATCCTGATGAACGAAGGCGGCCATTACGACACCAGCAGCGGCAAGTTCACCTGCGCAGTCCCAGGTGTGTACTACTTCAGCTATGACATCACGCTGGCTAACAAGCACCTGGCGATCGGTCTTGTCCACAATGGGCAGTACAAGATCAAGACTTTCGACGCCAACACGGGGAACCATGATGTAGCATCAGGCTCGACTGTGCTCCGGCTCCAGAAAGGAGATCAGGTGTGGCTTCAGATCTTCTACTCCGAGCAGAACGGCCTGTTCTTCGATCCATTCTGGACTGACAGTCTGTTCACGGGATTTCTTATCTATGCAGACCAGATTCCTCAGAGGAATATCTCTGCTGCTAGCTCTGGGTCCTCCTGATGGAAGCTTTACTGACGATCAGAACCACAGCTGCACCTCGTCAAGTTTAAGCTCTTGAAATTCACCACCATTTTTATGCATGCTACTTTCTTTATAACATTATAGTTCAAATGTTGTCTTCACAGAGCGACTATTCACCATTTTCAGGGAAGTGTGACGTAAAATTATTGTTCTTTTACTAATTAATTATCTTTATTCTATT
This sequence comes from Gogo arcuatus, assembly GCA_028570945.1. NCBI lineage: Eukaryota > Metazoa > Chordata > Actinopteri > Siluriformes > Anchariidae > Gogo > Gogo arcuatus. The sequence goes on from JAOTRR010000001.1 coordinate 28,061,277, forward strand.
ATTCTTTTTATATTATTAGATTGCGTTCTTTTCTGAGTACAAACCCCTTTTCATACAAAATTCTGTGCAGTTCTTGTCATGCACTGTACAAGTGAAATGCATCCCTGTTGGTGACCAAACGGCTTTAGACGTGCAGATTTCATGATGCTAAAACTGGAAGCCATGAGTTGTCCTTACATGTTAGAAACATTAACCTCCCATAGGGGCAAGTGTGGCAGAGACCAACCGTATCAGCCATCAGCAACAGATGTTAATCTTCATAAAGTCCTCATTCACAACTGTTTTAAATTCCACTGAAATACAAACTAATCTAATAATGTTGGTATTTGACAGATAAACATAAGCCTTTCTAGACAGATAAACATAAGCATCCTCACTGCCTGATGTAGCACCATAGAGTTATTATTGCACCTAGTGGTTGAAATGGGAACTACAAGTGCTACAGGTGCTAATAGATGCCCACTGGGGAAGGAATCATGCTGCCCCATGCTCACTGTATGAATATTCAGTTGAGGAGGAGCAGCGGACAGGACAGTTTTGCCAGAGTGGGCTACTTTAAAAATACTCAGTAGCCGCCAAGATCTTGCTGCATAGCAAATAAGTTTCTTTAATAAAGGCAGTGCAAGTGCATACAGTGTGCCTATGATGTACAGAACCATTTCTATTATACATAAGATATATTATAAAGATATGAAGAGGGATTATGGAGTGGGTAATGAGAAACTTCATACATGAGAAATGCGTGCGCACCACGGAGACCTTGTTTCCAATCAAAGACAGTCGGAAAAAAGTGAATCAAAATCCGTGTCTCTTTTCCAATGCCTGATTTTTGTGAGCTAGTTTCAGGGCTTTTGTGTGGTTTTTGAGACGTAGTTGGGCTGGAAATTTTGACAAAACCTGGCAACCCTGGTTAATGATACTGTATTAGGTCTTGTATCCAAAACAGTTGAAAACAAACAAACAAACAAGCTGTTAGACTACGTTGTATTACAGCATGTTGTCGAATCTCAACTGCGAATCATGTCATTGTTCTAAAAATTTGCTAGATACTGTACTAGCCTTTCGGCTTCATTTTGTTTGAGGTGATGTCATTATTAAAGTCGACCTGCAACACCAAGATCTGTGCTGGTGGCCTGAACTAAGAATGATAAAAAGTTGTGAAAAGTTGCCATAACTCTGAACCCCTTGTGTGACTCCATTTCAGAAGCAATCCAGAGTGTGTATGAAAGGACACACAGCACATTTCTGTTTAAATCTGGCATATGCGTTCCCTTCTTTTGGAACTGTAAATGACTGAATAGGAAATTGAACTTGGAACTCTCAAGATCTGTAAATGTGTTTTGTTGCAGCTGTTTTACTCCACGCCTTTCTCTTTCTCTCTCCCCAACAAGTCAAAACAAGCTGTGCTTCTTATGTGTATAGTGTCTTTTAACAATGTCGACAGTGAATAAAAGAGGAAAAAGCAAATAAAAATGAAACACAAAACTTTGCAAAATATTACAGCTTGCAAAGTGAAAATCTCTTCAGTAGAAGCAAATCCATTTCAACCCTAACCCTTTTCATTATTAGATTATTGGGAAGATTCCTACAAATTCTTTTTGCTCATTTATTTTCAGTTTCTCTTTAAACACTGTTTGCATTGGAGATGTGAATGTGCATGGTAATATTCAGTCATCATTCAACAAACTTGATAAACTTGATCATCTTGATGCACCATCTCACTATTATTATTTTTAAGTATTATTTTTATTGGTATTGACTGATATAAAAGCTCAGTATACACAGACTATGCTTTTTCCCCTCCTTAACACATTCCAGTTTAGACATGTGGCCACATGCGGAGGCCTTAATAAAGACAGTCACAAACATGATGATGTGCACACAGCCGCTCACAGCCGCTCACACACACACACGTTTCGGTTTAAGTTCAAACAAACTGCACAGGATGGAGTTTTTCAGGTAAGGTTACGGATCACAGCTCTGAACTGACTCCAGGAACGCTGTGATGTATTTTTAATACAGTCCACCTGTGATAACATGGCTGAAACACATATATAGCACACATACTATATGATAGAGAATGATGAGGGACAAAGGGGAATGTAGGGGAAATGACAATGAATGAAGGGGAATGTAGGGGGACAGGATGAGGAATGATGGGAAATGAAGGGGAATGATTAGGGATGAAGAAAGACTGGGAATGATGGGGATAGGATTTGTGGACTACATAAAGCAACACTGAAGAAAAAGGTGTTTGAAAACAAAAACTGTAACAGCTATTTAAACTGCATATGATTACCTAGTTTTATCATTTACAGTAATTGTGTTACTGTGTACACGTAGTAAATGTTGAAATTTCTTACCATTTTGTTAAAAGGACTGATAAAAATGACCCTGAAATTGATTCATCAGTGATTTAAAAAACAACACCACCTAATTGATCATAGCAGCCCAATCGTATTAAACATGTATCCAAAATGCTGAGTTGCACAAATCCCAGGAATCTTTCATACAGGTCTCTGGTAAGCACTTGGCCCTGCTGTGCATACAGTATATTTAAATATAATGTCACTGGGCCACCTTCTTGTGATGGGGTGAAATGGTTGACAGCTTGCTCTGACATGCCCCATTTCCATTTCCTGAAATAAAATCCATATTGGTGTTCTTTAAAAGTTCTTTGGAGTTGTTTCACAGAGAAGTACTACTTTTCTAGAAAGCAATATTTCCCCACAACACTTCCCCACACATACAGTGGAACTATGACCTTGTTCCTGTCAGTGCCAAGACACGTTCTGTTCCTAGTGACTTTATTACTACACACCGAGTATACAGGGATGGATTAGTAAGTTGTGGCTGCCTTTATTCCAGATTTTGTGTGAGCTCTATTAACTCACTGAGACTGAATGTTATCGGGGTTTGATAAAGGTCAATGTCAGAGCTGAGTCAGGAAATGACACTGTAAAGAGTAGAGGATGGTTCATACATGGTGTGCATGGAGACAGATGGGCTTTAGGCTAGAAATGTACACATACAAGGTGTTTAACAAGAGTGTTATAGAGTGCAATAAGTGTTTATGACAGTGTTTAAAACCCTGTGATGGGGGGAGGGGGGGCAAGATAAATATTTTCATTGATATATTTATCATAGACAGTTGATCCTAGGGTTAATGACACACACACACACAAATTGTTTTATAATAGTTATATATTACTTATTTTAATAATAATAATAATAATAATAATAATACAGAAATGACAACTATTATTAGTAGTAGTATTTATTTATTTATTTATTGCTTGCTTTCCTGTGGCGAAATCAAAAAAGAGAAACGGAAGAGGAATTTCCCTTGCATCATCAGTGACGTAAAACCTCTCCTCCCCTCCCCTTTACCCAGAAAGCGGACGGTGTCATCCGGACTGAACCATTTTGCCACTGTGTAAGGGGAATTCTTAAAAATGGTGACGTTCCTCTTTTAAACTTTTATACGCGATTGTATGTTGGCTAAAATGTGTCCACTAAAGTTACACATGTGTATATTTTAGGACAATATTTACAAAACGTAAAGCGTGTTTTAATGGGATTTATTTGGAAAAGTGGCTTGCTCCTCCCCTATCAGGTGAATGGAGTGTCTGTAGCGAGAACTGATGAAACGGTGGTGGTGTACCGGTTTATTGGAGACGGGCCGAGTTTGAAGTTATATATTTTAATGATTATAGCCAATCGGTTTGTTGATTACCGGATATTAAGCTATATGGTTAGCTGGTATTTTGTGTTGTGTGGTAGCTGAGTGACAATGTATCCGGTAAGGCGCTGCTCTTCGCTCATACAGAAGGATCTAACGGCGCTTTTCCTCTCGTCACTGGGACCCGCTCCGAAACAAGCCGCTGACGTGAAGCACGCGCTCCTCTCTGCGCTTTCATCACACGGTGTGAGCCGCTGTGGAGTGTCCTGTACCGGGCCGAGGCAGCTGAGAACCAGCCGCTCATCGCCATCACTAGCAGGTGGGTAAGGTGTTACTCCACAACCACAACAGGTGGAGATCAGTCAGGCTTCATCCTGTGATTTAACTCAACATGGAGCAGGAAGTGAAAGCAGTCTGATATTGGTGATGATGATGATGATGATGATGAAGATGAAGGTAGATAATACACGCTGTGCCAAAGTGACTCATAGTAATGGAAACGCCGGTGCGCGTGACCGACAGGTGCGCGTTCTCGGGTTCTCGGTCACCATTTTCTTCCATGAGCCTTTCTGGTCACGTGATCTGTTGTAATTTACTTCATTTAAACTTGTTAGCTCGTTTTCTTTATGAACCCAGTGTTCAGTGCTCTGTCTGTCTGTCTGTCTGTCTGCCTGGTTAGCTAGCTATCTGTCTATCTACATATCAGTCTGTATATCTTACCGTCTGTCTCTTTCTATCTACATATCCATCTGTCTGTCTGTCTCTACATATCAGTCTATCTATCTGTCTATCTGTCTGTCTGTCTCTGTTTGCATATCATGACATTCAGTATCATTCAATAAATCATATATAATTCAATATACAATAAATCTGATCCTAATATCTACATATGTCTGTATATCATCATCTGTCTATCTACATGTCTGTCTCTGTTTACATATCAGTTTATATATTTTACCATCTATCTAGCTGTCTGTCTTTATAGCTGTCTGTCTGTCTGTCTATTTGTCTGTCTGTTTGTCTATTTAGCTTTGTCTGTCTGTCTGTGTCTATTTAGCTTTGTCTGTCTGTCTGTCTATTTAGCTTTGTCTGTCTTTCTAGCTGTCTGTCTTTCTAGCTGTCTGTCTGTCTATTTAGCTCTGTCTAACTGTCTGTCTGGCTGTCTATTTAGCTGTCTGTCTTTCTAGCTGTCTCTGTCTATTTAACTGTCTGTCTAGCTGTCTGTCTGTCTTTCTATTTAGCTGTCTGTCTGTCTGTCTATCTCTGTTTGCATATCAGTCTATATATCTTATTGTCATATCTCTTTCTATCTCATTCAATAAATCATATATAATTCAGTATACAATAAATCTGATCCTGATATCTGTCTGTCTGTCTGTCTGTGTGTGTGTGATGAAGAATCCCTGCAGAAACTGCAGTGTGTTTCAGTAATAGAGGATGTATAAATGTTAAGTGTGGTGCACAGTTAATTTCCCACTGAAGCAGGACTTTTTCAGGACACCAGCATTTTTTCTTGCGCAGCTGACGAAGGACTTCTCTTCCTTCGTTTTTGACAAAAGTCCTGTTTTTCTAGAAACTTTGTGTACCAAGCTTTTTTTTTTTTAAGTGTGTGTGTTTAAACCCGTCACATGTGCATACCGAGTTCTCCGTATTCTCCACTGGCATGTAATATGAGCAATGTATTTCTGCAACCAAGTCAAGTTTAGCATGAAGGCGCTCTTTGGAGACCATAAAGTCTGAAACCGACACCTTTGACCTTTTGTCCATAAAGTTGCACTGAATTCTGAGGAGAGCAAAAGACCTCCAGTCGCTTTTAGAGCCTTTTCAGGTTTATTTGGAAACACTTTCACTTGAATAAGTGTGTAGATCACCAACTTCCCCTAACAGCCTGATTAGCTGTAAAGGTTTATGACCAAGCAGAAGTCGGATGAATTTTAATGCTTAGCTGTATAGACGGAACTGCAAGTCATCATCTTCTCCATTCAGGGTTAAAATGTCAGTCCTTTTTGTCTGCTTTGAGGTTTTAGCTAACCGCAGTACACGCAGGTTTGTGTATTGACATTAAAGGAGCCAAAAATGACCGAGCAGACACTGTCAGGTAGGACGGTGCAGTGACTGTACACCGGCCTTTATCAGAAAACAAACATCGGTGAAGGTTGACAGCTCAGCAGAGACGTAAGCATGCCGTAGGTATCAGTTTGGGGTTTTATTTACAGCAGTCTGTGAGTTTGTGTTTGCTTGTAGGTGCTTATTTGGATGCTAGGAGAGATCCTAGATCAAGTTGTTGTTATAGGAAACTAATCAACAACAGTGGGCTGACATGGAGCGGAGTGACTATTATCATGCTTAAGTGGATTATTTTCCAACATCTTAAAGTGTTAAAGGAATAAAACCTTTAACAGTAGGTTCAGGCTCGCCATTGCGCCGTCTCTGCTGACTGATCACATGGCAAGAGGTTCTGCTGCGTACAGAAGTATTTTGGTGCGAAGGAGACAGGCTAGGAGATGTTAATTCGTCACAGACAGTAGGGAAATGCCTCCACCTATGTGCGTGTGAATTGAACAATCGGCAGTTATGAGGTTACACTTGTTACGTAACATCCTGGTTCTTCAGCATCATGCTTCACAACACTGAGATAAACCCAGAGTCGAGCTTTACGTTTATTGTTGTGGAACATCAGCCAAAAAGTTCTCACTTACGTTATAGTAGCTATGAACAGTCATTCTCTCATCAGCTTTTCTTTGTTTATCTTGAGAGAAAGTTAATAGGATTAAAAAATATCGTGTCATGTTACTGAGAAACCACAAAGTTGTTGCCATGTCCGTTCGACTCGGTCGCAGTTTATAATTCCTAACCTTCAATCAGTAATCGCCTCCTCAACTTGAAACCCCTACTCGTCAACTTGGGCGCTTTTCAACGACTTGATTCCGGTTTACGGCGTGACATCAAAACAAAATGGCCACTCACAGCATCAGAAGTAAACAAAAACACTTACCTTTAAATGCATACAAGCGTTTGCTTTAGATCAGTCGACATACAGACACATTCGCTTGTTAAATCTACAACACTGGCTTTACAGTTTGCGGAGGAAAATATACATCATTAGAGTGCGCTAGCTTGTTGCTGACAAAAGACGGACGTTGAGATGACTGTGCTTTTTCTTGCCTCGTATGTTGAACGCGTCGAGGTAAAAAGAAAAAAAAAGTCATTCTGACCTGCGAGTTGAACGCAGCACTAGTTCCAGCTTCGCCTCTGACTGTTACAAAGCAATGATACTGGAGACTCCTTCCAAAAATGTTCAATAAACACATTTTTATCGGTTTATTATTAGTGTTAGATTATGTACCTTGCCTGTTATAGAAGTCTCCTTGTGTAAGTTGTTACTTCTGACCAATCAGAATGCATAATCAATCAGTCAATATTTACAGCAAATACTTAGCCTTTGACCCTTAAGCAGTCAAGTGAATGTTAGTATCTGCTCCTAAGACACCTCAGTACACTGATAACGCAGGACAGACATGACCCGAGTTACTGAAGTTAGACACTGGTGTTAAGGGGAAGTTGTGCAAGTCCAGTAGAAGGAGCGTTTCTGTACCTTTTGTCCACTAAAGCACAGTTCAGGGGTCATTTCTTTTGTTAGACTGTACTCTTTAATTTTACAGTTTTAAATGTAAGTAATTTAATCTTACTGACTTCTATTGAATTACATTCCAAACCAATGAGGCACACTTTCCTCCGCATGGAGGACATTAGGACAGTTCACATATCGCAATTGTGTCTTGCTGTATCCATCTCGTGATTTTCAGAGTGAGCCATTGTGTGCTTATAGACGCTCACACACAGTGGACTATTCAGGAAACTTCTGAGGACGAACACACACATACACATCTCTCTCTATTAACTGGACAGTGAAGCTTAGCAGGACTGGACAAAATCTAAGTGCTTGGTCTTTATCAGCAAAGACATTCTTAGTAATACAGCAGGTAGAAAGGAAGAAGGTGTGTGTGAGTGTGTGTGAGAGAGAGAGAGAGAGAGAGAGAGAGAGAGGAAATGGGTCGATAGAAAGTGAGTGAAAGAGCACCTAAAGATCCAGTAAGTTCAAAGGTTATCTTGGTGGTGGTTAGAATGTTGCAAAACATTACTCGGATAAGTCTTTTCTGTGTAAACACACACACGTTATATAACAGTACCACACTGCCGTTACTCAGTTCTGATTGGTCAGAAGGCATTAATTCGATCCCAGGTTTATAGTAATAAATCTGAATGTTACCGTTCCTATAGCGACAACTCATTCACAGGGACTTGTATGGTGGACGCGCCACAAATAAATGTGTGCAATTATTGCTATGGTGAAGTTTTTTTGTAAGGAGACAATTATTTAGTGTTGGAAGGAGTCTCCGATGTCAGGGCTTTGTACCAATCAGTGGTAAAGCTGTAACTTTAAATTTTGTTGGTAAAGATGAGTCTATGTGATGTAGGGGATAAGTGTGTAGGGTGTAGAAAATTCTGTGATGTAGGGGATGAGTGTGTAGAGTACAGTGTATAGGATGTACATGAGTCTATGCGATATAGGGGATGAGTGAATAGGGTATAGATGAGCCTATGTGATGCAGGGGATGAGTGAGTAGGGTATAGACGAGCCTATGTGATGCAGGGGATGAGTGAGTAGGATATAGACGAGCCTATGTGATGCAGGGGATGTGTGTATGGTATAGACGAGCCTATGTAATGCAGGGGATGAGTGAGTAGGGTATAGACGAGCCTATGTGATGCAGGGGATGAGTGAGTAGGATATAGACGAGCCTATGTGATGCAGGGGATGTGTGTATGGTATAGACGAGCCTATGTAATGCAGGGGATGAGTGAGTAGGGTATAGACGAGCCTATGTGATGCAGGGGATGAG
>JAOTRR010000001.1:28238857-28252225 GCA_028570945.1 Gogo arcuatus
AGTGGACACCAACTGGAACTGTTACAAACTTGCCTGGAAGAGGACCCAAGTTTATCTTCTTGCTGTGATTTGACAGTGTTAACCACTGCACCACCGTGCCGCCCACGACTGGTCTTGTTTGTATTAATTTATGGATTTATGAAAATCCATGCCTGCATATTTCACTAAATCTATTCCATTTGTGTGTAATTGAAATAAATGTATTTATCTGTTTAATCTTGACAGCGTAATCCATAACTCAGATTATCGTAAATTATATGATTTGAAGCTGATCAATCAAGATTCGTAGTTTCTAGTTCGTCTTATGCATACGTTTGCACACACTCAGGAGAATGAGTAAGATATGAACGCTTTTCCCAGGTTATGGGATTTCCATGAATACCAGGACTGCATGTGTAAATGCTCCTACGAACGATTTTACGAATAAACCATTACCATTCACATCCATGCTGCACCCCCAAATTCCTTCTAGAACATTCACTCGATCAGGAACAGGTTCTGAGCTGGTGTGTGATGATGCACTTATTGCTGAAGAGATGCAAAGATTCAGTGCACTAGTTTCTATATTTACTGTACAATACTGATTAATTGCACTAATTCAAAACTATGTGTAATAAATCTGTATTTCATGCCTAATGATTTCAACATTCCAATCTTTTTCCTTTTCCCTTGTGTTTGTTAGATTTTTGTTGTTAAGCACGCTGCAGAGCAATCTGCTGAGGTGTAAGATGGTGGAGCTGCTGCTGGATCAGTCCTGCTCTCAGAAGAGAGTGTTGCCCATGTCCTTCAAACTGCTGCTGCACTTCCTGCACACGTCCACACTGGCACCAGACCCATCGGTGAGACCGCAGCACTTCACACTCAATCATCATCATCATCATGATTTAGTTCAGCAGCTTTCATTTTAAATGTAGCTCAAAGTGCTTGATGGACCATAGCAAGGACTAAAATACATCTTAGGTAAAACATAAACAAAAAAAATATGTTCTTGAGTTTAAGGGAAAAAAAAGAAATGGGAACTTTTGAAAACTGTTGTTGCAGACTTTTTCAGTCTCAGCAGAGCGTTTCTAAAAATCTTAACTCCTGATCAATCAGGCCGCAAGTTTGGCAGCAAGCGAGAAAAACAAACATGGAGGACAAATTAGCAGTGAAAAATCAGTCTTCTTTGTAGGAAGATACGATGAGATTTACAGCGTGTTGAATCAAAAATAGATTTCAGCATTGCAATGTAGCTAAAATGTGTGTGTTTTTGGGATATTTACCTCTACGTGATGTGATGTGATGTGATGTCACACTTTAACTGTGGATGCATACAGTCAGATTCTCTTGATTTTTCTCCAAACTAGCTGATACTAGTTACGACTGGTAAGAGCATCGTTATGGTCATGTGAGGTGCTTTTTCACACTTGGACAGCACACTTTTTAGAACACAGCTGTCAGACATTATGGGATGTACACTGATTTACCAGGTTATTATTTACTTCAGCAGCATAGCTAATAAACTAGATATGTTTAATAACTTAATATGGCTAGAAACTGGTAAATCTGTGTATTGCAACAGGAATATAAATAAGTATCATGGCCAAACATTTATATTAATGTTTAACAGAGTACTAAATTAAATTAAAAGAAAAAAGCAAACCCATACTGAACACCATCAGTCTCTTGAAATAGCCTCTACATTCTTCGTCTTCCTTTCTTCTTCGTTGTCTTCCTTCCGAAATGCGAAATGTTCTCTCTAGAGCCAGCGTTTGGTTTGTCCGTTCTGGGCTACTGTAGCGGCGCAACTCTGTGGAGGACGACCTGCTCTCTGTGTAGATATGAAGGGCTTATTCTAAGTTTACAAAAACACAACGATTCGTAGTTACAGGTGATTATACACTAATGAAAACATAATTAACAATACCATATTCCATTTCTGCTCCTAGATCCCCTAAATCCTACATACCGCACCTTTAAAACTCAGGAACTTGTATTTTTTTATGAATCCGTTGGGGCGTGCCAGGAACAAAAGCCACCAATATGAATGAGTGTGACATGATGCCTACAACAGTGGTCATTTTGCATGTTAAACTTCTCAAAAAGAAATTCCATAAAAACAAAAATGTTCTCCAAAAGCACTTTATGAACACACCCTGTCCTAATCACGAACCCCAAACCCCAAACTCAAACCCACGAACCTCCAGGGAGGAACTGAAGGCAGCATTTCCTGATTACACTATCGCACATTGTTTTTTTCCTATCAGGATGGCGTGGAGAGATGGAGAAGGTGGGATGAGCTCCTGCAGCTTGTGTGGATGCTCATGCTCAGCTATCAAGAAGTCATAACCGGTAGAAAATGAATCCTTCCCTCTTCTTGAACATTCAGCCAAACCCTTTCTGGAGGAAGAGGTTCTGAATCGCTTAATTAATCTTGCCTTTCCCTCATCAGGTCATCTTCGCTACTCCATTACAGAGCGGTTCAAGCTGACCCGCGCTCCCATGTGGACCCAGAACGACCAGGTGACCCGAGCTGCAGTCCAAGAAGCAGCCGAGGCGTTCCTGTCCCGCGCCGTGGAGGACCTCGGCCACGATCTTCCCTCCCAAATCCAAGAGTCGTTATCCCAGCTACAAGAACACTTACTGAGTATCTCTCTACAATAACAAACCAAAAAATCAATGTGTACATATGATAAAGATTATTTTTGTAGATATTTTATTATTATATAATTTTTAAAGACATCTATAGTAAGTATTTCTTTGTGGGCACTTGTCTATTTAAGTAGTTGAACTGACTGAAAGGAGAAGGTTGCATGCATGCAGAGATTATACAGTGAGTAAAGGTTTGTTTAAAAAGCACCGAGTGCAGAAATTCTTTTTGTGAGACCTTTATGTAAAAGTCAAATCAATGAAATATATCCAACACCAGCTTCTCCAATTGCAGTTAAAATGCTTTAGTTATAATATTACAGTATGCACAGTAAGCACATTTTAAAAATTGTATTAATTTCGGAGTATTGCGTATTCCTGCCTCATGCCCAGAGTTCCTGGGATAGACTCTGGATCCACAGCGACCCTAACCAGGATAAAGTGCTTGATGAAGATGATGATGATGATGATGATGAAAGGGCAACTGTTTTTGATTCTCGGGTCAAAATAAAAAGCTTTTGATGCCTTATGGTTCACGGTCCCTGGTTCGATTCTGAGCTCAGGGTACTATCTGTGCAGTGTATCTGAGCATGTTCTTTTCATGTCCGCATGAGTTTCGTCAGGGTTCTCTGGTTTCCTCCCACCTCCCAAAATTATGCCAGAAGGTGGATTGGTTATGAAAACTACTCCTTGGTGTGAATGAGTGCCCTGGCATCCCATCCAGGGTGTATTCCCTCCTCACACCCAGTGTTTATGGGATAGACTCCGGATCCTCTGCAACCCTGACCAAGATAAAGAGCTTACTGAAGATGAAAATGAACTTGTTCATATGCAAAATGCTTTGGAGCTACACTCCTGTAACTGCTTTTGGTTCCATGGGTGAAAATAAAAAAAGCTCTAATGGCTTTGATTGATGAATATAATAATCTGCTTAATATCTGAACAGTTTGATTATGTCACATTCATACACTTTAGCTCCAGGGTCCACAGTTCGATCCTGAGCTCAAGGGTTACTGTCTGTATGGAGTTTCACTTGTTCTCCATGTGTCCCTGTGAGCTTCGTCTGAGTTTTCCAGTTTCCGGCAACTTCCCAAAAACATGCCGGTAGGTGTTTTTAACTCTAAATTGCCCCTTGGTGTGAACGAATCTGTGTACGCACTGTGCATGTGTGAATAAAAGTGTGTGCATTGTGTCCTGTGATAGACTGCCGCCCCGTTCCCGGGATAGACTCCGGATCCACCGTGAACCCTGACCCCTCTAAATGAACCTGAAGGTGAAGATGAAGATGAACTTGTACATATGCAAAAGGTTTTGGAACGACAGGTGAAAGTAAAACGCTGTAATGGCTTTCATGGAGCTCCGGTTACTTCCCTGTGGGTTTCCTCAGGGTTCTCCGGTTTCCTCCAACTCCCTGAAAACAAGCCAGTAGGTGGATCTGTGATTCTAAAATGCCCCTTGGTGTGAATGCATGCGCGTGCATTGTGTCTTGTGATAGGCTGGCGCCTCGTCCAGGGTGCATCCCTGGGGTAGGCTGTGCAGCCACCAGGACCCTGACCTGTATAAATGAACCTGAAGATGAAGATGAACTTGTTCATATGCAAGATCTACAGGGTCTGATCAGTAATTACAGTATAACAATGTGAATAGTTATGCTGTTTGTGCTGAGATCATAAATATGGAGGTCCAAAAAGTTTTGGAACCCCTGTTACAGCCAAGACTGGCCTTTCCAGTCTATGTGCATGAACAGAAAGGATATTTTATGAATTTAAAAATAATTAGTGTAAACAGTTATGAATGATGATGATGCACCTGGATGAATTGGGCTCAATTAAAGTGAGCTTCCTTTCCTTCAGTGCCATGTAGGCAGAAATAACAGCACCCACACGCCATCATGTCGCTCTGCTTACTGTATCCTTAATCTAGCAGCGGAAAAACACACCGAGCCCAAACCCGGACACAGAGCTCAGCTCACTCACTGCAGGGGCTTGGTATGCTTTTAAAGGTAAATACCAAACACGCTGTATGTATTTATCATTTAATAACACGGCTTAGATGTGATCTGCTTACTCTTTAGCTACCTATCTAGCTAGCTCTTTGTGTCCATAACCAAAGAAAGCCCTTAAAAAGATCCACATATGCACATAAATAAATAACAGCTTTTTATAATAATAATAATAATAATAATAATAATCATCATCATCATCTAGCGAATTAATCAAGTGCAATTTGTTAAGGGTTTTGTAACTGGTTCCAGAAATCGCTAGCTATGCTAGCTGGCTAAATCGCAGCTAACTAGCCAACTAGCAAGCCCTTACTTATAATATTTGCTGAAGAAATTTCAGATAGGGGAAAATTCCGTCCATTTTCTCGTTTATTATAGTTGTTGTTGTTTTTGTGATTATTGTTATTATTTTTGTCTTTACATAACACTAGCAACATGAATCTGGAATGTATTTCCGGGTTTCTTCAAATTGTTTTTGTAGCACTAGCGTTAGCATTAGCATCAGCTCCAAGATGCTAGCAGCTTCCTGAGACGCAGCGCTAGCATGTTAAAGATTAGCTAAATTACGTAACATTAATTTTAGGTGAGATAAACATAGCTTAAATGTGTTTTTTTTTTGTAGTTTACGGTTCACTTTATTATTTGTCTAAGCTATTTCTTATTTACATAAATTGTGAATAGTAACTTTAAAGAAGGTTAGCTATATAAATAAATACATAACTAGCTTCGTGAAGTAAACAGCTGTTTATCAGTCCGTGTTGCTCACCAGAGATTCTAACTCTTTCTTATGGTTTAATGGTTGTTAAACATGCATATTATTATATGTTTTACCTCTTCTAATAAAATATGTATTTACATAATATGATATTCAAGAAGTAGTGGATTAGTTAACCTAATAAAATTATAGTTAACTACCCAGGAATAAAGTAGCCACAAACAAACAAATTCCCTGTATTTGTCATTTAAAACAAAAAGTTTTATTTTTGCTTGAATTATTTAGTCTTTTTCCAGAGTTTTAGTCATAGAACAAGTTCAGTTGTTTATTGTCCACCTGGTGATGTTGAAGTTCAGTCATGTACAAAAAATATGATGGTTTGAAACCTTCAATTCTCAAAGATTTAAAGAGCTAGTAAAATAATTAGAGTGTATAACAAAAGCATCATCTGAAATCTTCACTACAAACTCTGGCACAATAAATTGTAGTTTTTTTTAAAAACATAAATGTAGCAGTTAACAAAGAAGTAAAGAATGAAGCAACATAAGGAATAAAACATTCAGGCTGTGCTGTTGTAGGAAAGTAATCAAGGACAGGGTAGCGTGTAAAGGGTAGTCTGATGTCCGACACCAAGCGGCGTTACTGTTACCACCCCAAAGTCGATCATTTTCCAGTAAAGGCATGTCATGAAGTGTGTTATTCCTTTTATACCACAGCAATTTGCAAACAACTACTGTTAGAGAAAAAAAAATCAACACCTTCCGACCAATCATATTTGAGAATTCAACAGTGCTGTGGTGTAAGTAATGCCACGATCAGACTACACAATATTTTTGTATTTCACGACGGTCACCATGTCAGATTATTGTGAACAATTCTTGTTGTGTCTCGGTCGGGAACCTGGCAACACTACGAGTTTGACCCTGAACGATCATCATTCACGTCATTGCGCGTCGTCGGGGAGGAGGGTCAAGAAACTGTCAATCATGGCTATCAAGGAACACGTGGTCGGAGTTGTCAAACTAGGCAAGAAAATACAAAAAAATTCTGACATGCTAGACTCCTCTTCGGTGTCGTGGGATGTCCCAGACGCCACATCGCTGTTCTTCGATTATGTCACACTACAAGGCCTGTTTGTTGTTCCTGACGTTCATATTCAGGCCAGACACTGTAAATTTGTCAGCTATGACAAAATCATGTTAAAATCAGGCTGAATTCGTGTAGCCTAATCCCAGCATTAGTTTAGAAATCCTACACAGAGCATCTGAGATTCAAACATCTGACATTTATGTTAGTTTGGACATACACTCTGGTTTTTGAATCCTCAAAAAGATTCACTGAACGCACCCTTCCACTTTATTTCCTAATGAGTGTATGTGACAGCTCTGTGTTCTGTAGTGTAAATAAATGTTTTTGCGCTGCAGTGGTCCAGGGATGCCCAAGGAGAAATATGAGCCGCCAGATCCCCGGCGGATGTACACGATAATGACCATCGAAGAGGCAGCAAGTGGGAAAAAATCTCACTGGGCTGAGCTTGAGATAAGTGGTGAGTATTAGTCCGTCTTCTAGGTTGCAGTGGACATGTTAATGGGCAACACGGCAATATCACATCAGCATCACGATATATGATATACGGTTCTGAGTATCGCCATTATCATCCGATGTTGGTGCTTCTTTTTTTTTTTTTTTTAATTCTTTTGTTACGCACTGAAACAAGTAACTGATTGGAAATGATTCTTGTACCAATTGTTTCATTTTTGCCCCATTTCTTTGTAAAATGCTCATTATTTTTTAGAAGTGTTGATGAAAAATCAAATGTTTTCTTGTAATGTAATGTAATATTGAATCTTATTGCTCATCCCTAATGCTTTTATAGAATTTATATGTGATGATCATTTTCCAAATGATCAAATTAGTCAAACGTTTACACTAAACAGCCATGACTACATGTTCATACATGCTCACATGGCAGCGTTTTATCTGTTTCTCGCGTTTCTTAAGTGGCGATATGTGTTAAATGTCGTACTGTTACACCACATGCTGCACTGGTACGTATTATATACTAACATACTGGTCCTTATGATAAAAGTGGCAGTCCCTGATGTAACCTCTATCCATGACGACCTAGAATCTACCTGTATAGGCAATAAATTGGGTACATTTTAGATGAAAACGGGCTGCATTAAGACAGCGGTTTTGATCACTTTCATATGTTTTGATCATTTTCTGCTTTCACCTTGTGTCTTAGGTAAAGTGCGTAGCTTAAGCTCGGCCCTGTGGTCGCTCACTCACCTCACCGCTTTGCACCTCAGTGACAACTCACTGTCGCGTATCCCCCCCGACATTGCCAAGCTACACAACCTCGTGTACCTGGACCTGTCGTCCAATAAGATCAGGAGCCTGCCAGCTGAGCTCGGCAACATGGTGTCTCTCAGGTGAGTGAGACGGTGTAGATGGTCTTCTTATTCAAGTTCGGAGAACTTACCCGACTGTCTGAGTGCTGACGTTATTAACCCTGTAAGGTAAGGCAGCAAAAAAAGGCTTTTTTTTAATATCTCTTGAAGGAATCATAGATTTTTGTTATCGTTAAACAAATTCTAAGTGTTTTTAAGTAAAGAGTAATACTCTTGCGGAGTGCTATTATAGGAAAATAATCAGCAATAGGGTGATGTGGCCTGACGTGAAGCAGAGTTACTCTCACCACCCCAGTGTTGATTGTTTTCTGATAACAGCACGTCCTGAAATGTGTTCTCCCCCCCCCCTCCTCCTTATACCACAGCAATTTGTAGAAGTTGTGTTTTTATCAGTTTATTGTTGCATTTGATGTTATGGAACATCAAGACAAGTTGGTTAACATAAGTGTTATCACTTACGTTTATAAATCCTACCATCCTTTTTTTTCCCCTCTTCCTTGATGTTAGTAATAAAAAAAGATAAAGAAAGCGCAGCTTACCATGTTACAGAGAAATCGAAGAAGCGCAACAAAGTCATCAGCAGCTAAAAAGCTCTGTCCCTGGAGACTCCTTCCAGGCGTTAAATAAATGTCTCCTTACAGAATGTTCCTAATGTTCACCATGCGAGCGAATCCCTGTGCGAGTTGTTACTATAGAAACGACAATGTATTAGAACAAGTATACTGTATTAATATAGACCTGTGATTTGCAGCTGGAACTACTGTCAGAGCTGCTGTGATAGAAAACTAATTAACACCTTCTGACCAATCAGAATCGAGAATTCATCTGTACTGCGCTCTAAGTTAGATTAATACGTTTAGTATTGTGGCATAAATAAATACCACCACAGTGAATTAAAAAAAAAAAAAAGATTAGGCTGCGAGTTCTCTTAAGTGGACCGTTTGTCTTAAAGTGTCCATTTCTTTGTGTCCTCCACAGGGAACTGCTTTTAAATAACAACCAGTTGCGGGTTCTACCTTTCGAATTGGGGAAACTGTTTCAGTTACAAACACTGGGGTTAAAAGGTGAGTGTGGTTATTCTCCATCCTGAAGCCTCCACTATGATACAGATGATGATGATGATGATGATGATGATGATAATAATGTTGAGCAACACATTCTGCTTCCTGTCCCCCTTTCCACAGGAAATCCACTTGCACAGGACCTCATGAGCCTCTACCAGGAACCAGATGGCACCCGCCGACTGCTGAGCTACCTTTTGGACAATCTTGCTGGTGCTATTAAACGCAGTAGGTTTTCTCAGAACGGCTGTTGCTGCAATGTTTGTCTCGTCTTTGTCTTGATGGACCAGAATGCAGTGTAGATATACGACGCAGTTAGCTGAGTTATATTAGAGACGTGACTCGACTAGTTAGTTAGCTATGAGATGATCGGGGTATTAGCATGAAAGTTGAAGCTTTGGAAGCCAGCCAGTTTGAGGAGGTGAGAGAGCTGGACTGACTAAACAACCAAAGCGCTGCTGTTTGTAGTTAGAAACGAAGCGAAGGCTAAATCCCACCGCACAGGTATCAGCAGGAAATCGAACGGCGTTGTGGGAAATGTCAGAAACTGTGAAGTGAAAATAGACCAATGTGTCAATTAAGGAAGTTTAAACTAAAATGTTAACTTAGAATTTCAATGTGAAATAAATCTTGGACACAGTTGAAGAGAAAATGTTAATTATGACAATTAATATGCACGTTGTTCAGGATGGATCGTAGAAAATACACCTAAATGACACAAAAGTCACATAAATGGTGTCAGGATGCCTGTTTATACGTTTATATATACACGTTTTTTCCCTCTTTTTTTAGTCCCAAATGAGCAGCCACCGTCCAGGTCGTGGATTGTACTGCAGGAGCCGGAGAGAGCCAGGCCTGCAGGTACTCATGTCTCATCCGAGTCAGTACCACAACAACGCGTTTTGTTTTACACTGCTTGCTGATTTGCATGTTCAGGGCCACTGGTTAAGCATTAACTGAACAAGTGGTTGGCAGACGGTAAAAGAAAAGGCCTGTTGTTTACGCCGCTCTGTTTCTTTGCTCACAGCCGTGTTCTCAGTAATGTGCTACAACGTACTGTGTGATAAGTACGCCACACGCCAGCTGTATGGCTACTGCCCTCCCTGGGCTCTCAACTGGGAGTACAGGAAGAAGGCCATCATGCAGGAAATCCTCAGCTGTAATGCTGACATCATCAGCCTGCAGGTACCGTCTGCTTAAAACTATTTTTAAAAAAAATAGGGGTGGCATGATATGATGTGACGTGAAGCAGAGTTACTGTAGTTGATTAATGTTTTTATAACAGTTTTATTCCTCTTATACATCATCTTTTATTCCTCATGTTATATCTGAAGCGCTAACAGTGGAGACTCCTTCCAAAACTGCTAAATAAACATCTTCTCTCAGAAAACGTCACCGTATCAACAGTTGCACACATTAAGTTTGTTTGTTTATGTGGACAAATAATAGCATAATAGAGTAAGCGTATTAATATAAACCATGCAGCCAGAACAAACAATAATACACGACTGGGGGAGTCAGTGGTATGACGTGTGCATTGTATGATGAGTGTGTTATTCTGCTTCTACCACAGCGATTTGCCAATGATTTCAGTGTGTAATTTAGTCCACCGTGCTATTCCCTGTGTGTGATCTGTTACTATGGAAACAATAATGTATTAGAACGAGCGATTAATATTAACGTATTGGTCACGTTTCAGCCGGAACTACCTGTGCTGTTATACAAAACTAATGCACACCTTCCGACCAATCAGATTCGAGCATCTAACCATGCTGTGATATAAAAAAAATTAATCACCAGCTTCTGACCAATCAAAATGGAGTATTTAGTAGTGATGTGATATAATGCTCTATACAATCCTGGTACTAGTTGGACATCTAGTGTATAGTGTAAGGATAAGATGCATATGGTGCGATTATACTGCATGATGCTGTTCTCTCAAATCCATTGCTTTATGCTGTTCAGGAAGTGGAGACGGAACAGTATTATAACTACTTCCTGGTGGAGCTGAAAGCGCAAGGATACGATGGGTTCTTCAGTCCAAAGTCCCGAGCCAGAACCATGTCCGAGTCAGACAGAAAACACGTGGACGGATGTGCAATATTTTACAAGACCGAAAAGTGGGTACAACTGATTTCACATTTCCAACATGTTGAGTTCATGCTCGTAATGAGTTCAGTGCTCTTGCCTGATTCAACTCACCAGCCGATTACTAACACATGAGCTGAATTTTAGCTTGTGAAGACCTGTTTACGCAGAACAAAAATGCTTGATGAGATTTGTTTTGTTCTCAAAGTGCGGTCCATGAAGCATAGCATTCCAGTGGTGGAAATCACAAACCACATTTTTCAAAGTTGTTATGTTTATTATTGAGTTCTTTTAGTTATTAGTAGGTTTGACTGGTCACTTGATCTGAATGGGTTTAATCCAAACCTCAGTAACTCAAAAACCAGTCATTCAGGAATAAAAAAAGACCAGTAAATAGATAGAATATTATTGTACATTAATTAATGTGCCTCATTTATTTTGAATAGTCTCTACTGAAGGAGTCTGTAGAAAAGTCTGAGAAGTGCTGTTTTATTGTATAAAAATGAGGAACATAAAGGAAAACCAAATGCTGAATCGAATCGTATGGGTGCTGAAAAACTTATTAGGGTTCTGAATTGGAATGTATGGTTCTGAATCAAATTGTATGCAAACGATGCATTGAATCAAATCATATGGGTGCTGAATCGAATCATATGCTTAACTGTATTATATTCAGCCTTCTAAACTATTTAATAATTTCCTCTGTCAGACTGTGTTTTGCATTATAACCTTGTATTAGGTCTTAAATGTTTTTAATTACATGCTGCTTGTGTATTTTGTTCAGGTTCAGCGTGGTGCAGAAGCACACGGTGGAGTTTAACCAGCTGGCCATGGCTAACTCGGAGGGCTCGGAGGCCATGCTGAATCGTGTAATGACCAAGGACAACATCGGAGTGGCGGTGCTGCTGGAGCTACACAGGGAAATGATGGAGATGACACGTGAGTCTCTGTAAAATAAATCATTCAAGTTCATTCTGTTCTAATTCTGTTTGTTAACTTTCTTTGCTATCTTTTATCATGTGAGTAGCGGGCAAGTCTCTCCTTGGCCTGGAGAAACAGCTCCTCCTGGTGGCCAACGCCCACATGCACTGGGACCCAGAATACTCCGATGTGAAGCTGGTACAGACCATGATGTTCCTGTCTGAGGTGAAGAACATCGTGGACAAAGCATCACGCAGCCTCAAGCTCTCGTCCATGTCTGGAGAAACCAACGCCATCCCTCTGGTGCTGTGTGCTGATCTCAACTCGCTGCCTGACTCTGGTTTGTCCTCATTCAATTTAACTTGAATCTAATGCCTCAGAAACGCTCGTGTGTATTAGATTCTTGTGTAGTGCTGCTATCTTGTCTTCTCTATTAACCATATTAGAATTTGTTCCTTCTGTTCTAGTTTGCTATAGATCTTAATGTTAAATAAATAGTTCTGTGTGGAAATGTATTTAGTTTTCCACGTACTCTGAAACTGGAGACTCCTTCCTTATTGTAGAAATGGTAATGTATTAGAAGGAGCGCATTAAAATAAACCTGGTCATTTGAAGTACTGTCAAAGCTACGGTTATAGAAAATTAATCAGCACCTTGTGACCAATCAGAATCGAGAATTCAAATGAGATTTGTTAGTGGATTTTTTTTTCATAATGTAGTAGCTGAAATCTTTCTTCACTTGAGGATGCAGCGGGTTTTTTCTCCAGCATTGGCTCTATTTCAGAGCGATTTTTTTTTTTTTTTGAGCTTTGTGTCCATGTGTCCATGAGCTTTGTGATGTGCTGTATTTTCCAGGCGTGGTGGAATTCCTGAGCACAGGAGGGGTGGACTGCACACACAAAGACTTTAAAGAGCTGCGCTACAGCGACAGTCTGACCAACTTCAACTGCAACGGCAAGAACAGCTCGTCCAATGGCAGGATCACGCACGGCTTCAAGCTCAAGAGTGCCTACGAGAACGGGCTCATGCCTTACACCAACTACACCTTCGACTTCAAGGTCAGTGACATCAGGTCTTCCATGTTAGAGTTTGGCTTTTTGTTAATATTATGGGATTGATAAGGAGGGAGTGTCAGACTTTATTATGACACAGAAGCATGTTATGTGATTCAGCAGGACTGCCTTCATATTTAACTAGTTCGTTAATACCTTAACTTGTGCAGAGGTTTCCATTTTGTGCATGTCCTCAGTGCCATCAGCCTTTTCATGTTTCATTCTGCAGATTTGGAGTTGAACTGTTTACATGGACAGCATATAAGGAATAGAACACAACAGGGCATGCAGTTATAGGAAAATAATCAATGACATAGTGGTGTAATGCTGCCAGATGTGAAGCAAAGTTACTATTATCACTTAAGTTTGTGAACTCTTCAGAATTTTCTATATTTCTGCATAAATATGACCTCAAACATCATCACACAAGTGCTAAAAGTAGATAAAGAGAACCCAGTTAAACAAATGAGACAAAAATATTATACTT
>JAOTRR010000001.1:28297092-28307625 GCA_028570945.1 Gogo arcuatus
CACTGATAGGCTGCATGAATCTACAGTCTGGGCTGGAAAGAAATCAGCCCCAGCCCCAGCCTTCTTCATAATATTCCGTGTATTTTTCTTACAACGGTTGGTGCTGCTTTTATTCTTCATTCCACAAAAATCCAAAATAATCCACCTTAATACATGTGTTAACAACAATTGTTATCCCTTGATGTGGATGCCAAAAAATCAGAGACTTTTCCAGACGTCAAATTCGTTACTGACCTTGAGCGATGCATGATCTCTCCACACCTGGCTGAAACATTCAGTCACATGCCACTGTGTTTACCTCTTACGTCCTCACTTGTTGAAGCCACAAAGACAGAAGTGAGGAGCATCATAATTATGTGGTGATGGAGTGCGTCTGGAGTGTCCTAATTAAGTTGCCTACGTCTGGAAGGCAATGTTTTTTTCTGTGACTCGGCTAGGCATGCACAAATCGACGGAGTCCTTGGCAACTGCTGTTCTCGTGTGTGCGCATGTTTTTCTTTGCCTCCATCTCTACTTCTTTTAATTAGAGCAAGAGATCAGTGAAATGCCAAGTGTCAGTACCAGAGAGGGCTGGAAGACAGCATAAACGACCTTTTAAACTCTGACAATCTTTAATAAGGCTGCAGCCGCAGCGCCTTGCTTTGGTGAAAGCGCCAAACATTGTGGCCAGGGGCCTGGAGGACTGTGGGCTGTGATGAAAATACATGGTCATAAGCCCTAAACTTGTTATATCAAAGGCATATGAATTAATACAGTTGCGGTCAGAAGTTTACATACACTCATCATGGACATGAATGTCATGGCAATGTTGGGCTTTCAATGATTTCTTTGAACTGTTCTTTTTCTGTGGAAGAATGATTGTACAACATACATCTTTAATAAAAAAAAAGAAATTGGTGCACAAGTTTTAATTTATTTAGGTTTTCTGAAATCAACAAGGGTCAAAATTATACATACAGGGTCAAAAATATATATACCCCCACTTAGATTATTAATTCAGTTGTGCTGAAATGTCTTTTAATAAAATGTCTTTTAACTTGCCAAAGCCAAGGCCTCTGAACTTCCTCTTTGTGATCATGATTGACTACAGCTGGTAGCTTCATTGTGTCAACATAAAAAGGATTTGTTTGACAAGTACAAGTTAATGGGATGTGTAGCAACTTTGCCAAGGTCTGGAAGAAGACCCAAACTGTCACTCTCAGCTGAGAGGAAATTGGTTCGGATGGTCAGGAAGAACTCAGAAACCCCCAAGGCACAGACCTGCCATGAACTGGAAGCTGCAGGAACACCAGTGTCACTGTCTACAGTCAAGAGAGTTTTACATCGCCATGGACTGATAGGCTGCCATCCAAGAAAGAAGCTTGTGCTCCAAAATCAACACATTCAAGCTTGACTAAAGTTTGCAGCTGAACACATGGACAAAGAAAAAGCTTTATGGAGGAAAGTTTTATGGTCAGATAAGACAAAGATTGAGTTATTTGGCCACAAAAACCATAGATATGCTTGGAGGAGTAAAGGTGAGGTGTTTAACCCCAAGAACACTGTACCAACTGTTAAGCAAGGAGGAGGACTACCTCAGAATTCTTCAGCATAACCTCAAACTATCAGTTAGACGTTTGAAACTTGTACACAATTGGGTGTTACAACAGGACAATGACACCAAACACATTAAAGCTGGTTGTGGAATGGATAACATTAAGCTTTTGGAATGGCCTTTCCAAAGTCCTGACCTCAACCCTATCGAAAATATGTGCACTGTGCTTAAGAGTCAGGTCCATGCCAGGAACCAACAATTTAATTGAACTCTATTAATTCTGCCAAGAAGAGTGATCAAATATCCAACCAGAATTCTGCCAGAAGCTTGATGGCTACTAAAAGCATCTGGTCAAGCTGAAACTTGCTAAGGGACAACCAAATATTAGGTGTGCTGTATGTATATTTTTGACACTGTGTTGATTTCAGCTAAACCAAAATAAATTAAAACTTGTGCACCAAATTCTCATTTTGAGATGTATGTTGATGTATGTTGTACAATCATTCTGCCACAGAAAAAGAGCACTTCAAAGAAATCACTGAAAGCCCAATATTGCCATGGCATTCATGTCCATGATGAGCGTATGTAAACTTCTGACCTCAACTGTACATGCTGATGTGTAATACTGTTCTTCAGTTTCCTAACAACTGTCCTGTTTTTTTCTTCAGCACATTGCCATAGTAAGAGTAAATTCACTTTCCCTCCATCCTCCTGTCGGCTTGTAATGTGTTTTTCAGTCTTAAGCCACGTCTCTGTAGCTTAGTTGTTCTTTCTTCCTGTCTCTTCTTTTAGGACTCCCTTTTCTCTACTCCATGACATGCCATAATTTATACAGTTTCATAACAAAAAAAAATCCCAATTGCTATGCTTGACACTACTGGCTTCACTACACTATAAACACCTCTTTATTTTGAAGAGTCACATTCCTTTGGGATGAGCAGTGAACCTCACTAGATTCTTTTCTGACAGATGAAGGGGTTATAGATGACTTTTCATCTATTTCATCTACTCTTGCTTGCATTATTCAGACAATGCACACAAAGTTTGAGTTGCTAACTTTGTGGGGTGCTAAGAGGTATAGATGTGATATTTGCTAACTGCCTAACTAGCTGGATCTTGCAATCCTTTCTCTGCTCCCCATACTTCTCAGTAATATCATTTTTAGTTGTTCTAGGCCGAGTCATTCTACAAAGCACAAAAACAAAAAGAGTATCTGTGGATTCTGGTATTTCTGCAAAACAAAGAAATTGTTGTGCTTTGGTATTTTTTTTGACATTTTCAGTTGCTAGGAGAAGCTCAGTGAATGAGTGGAAAGATGTAAATGAGACCCATATTCTGATTGTACATCACAACCTCTACCTTCTACCTAAAATCCCTCACTCATTAGAAAAGCACCAGGACAGAAATAACCAAGTCCATAGAAAAAAGGTCAAAGGTGAGCAAACTATTGACCAGTATGGATTTTTTTCTTAATACAAACAGAAACCCTAAACAGACAGTTAATTTCAGACTACTACTCACTTTTGCTTGTTATACTGTAGTTACAAGCTGTGATTAAAGACCAAAAGAATAAGGTTGCGAGTACATTCAGTGGAAATAAGTGGAATAAGTTCTCCATAGAAACCTGCTGAGCTTATTCTCTGTGATAGGGTGAAGAACTTGATAATTCAGGGGAGCCTCAGAGTAGATCCATTGCTCCTCCGAAACAAGTGGGGCCCGATGAGGTGGTTTCAGCACCTTATACCGATACCCCCTGGTCAGCTTGTGCTAGAGCTATATCTAGTATGTCCCACTGAATGGAGAATATGGAGCATACCCAGGACCCGCTGGAAAGATTATATCTCACAGTTGGCTTAGGATCCCCCAGGAGGAGCTGCATCTGTGGTTGGGGATAAAGGAGTCTGGACTGACCTTCTCAGCCTGTTGTCACCACAATGCCCACCAGGAGAACCAGAAGCAGAAAATCAATGAAGGAATAAATATAAATTAATAATCAGAATTCGACAAGTGGAAAACTGCCTTCAGTCCTGCCTCTGGCCACTATGAATATTTAGTCATGCTGTATGGCTTGGTCAATGCCCCCACAGTCTTCCGAGCATTCCCGAATTACATTCTTAGGGATGTGTTGGGAAAATCAATGATATTTTAGTCTACTCTTGTTCCCTAGAACAATATATTAAGCATGTTTGATGTGTCCTTCAAAGGTTCTTGGATAACCTCCAATTTGTAAAGCCAGAAAAATGCAAAATCCATGTCCACAGAAGAGCATGCCTGGGCAAGGAAGGTCTGATCATGGTTGAAACAAAGGTCACTGGGTGGTTTACCACCACAACAGTGAAAGATCTGCACAGGTTCTTAGGTTTCACCAGTTTTTATAGGGGCTTTAGTAACATTGTGGCCCCATTTATGTCACTCCTTCACGCTGGTAAACACAAATTATACTGGAAATCCCAAGAGAATGCTTTGAACCTCCTAAAGGAGGCTTTCACAATACAATACCTCCTTTACTGAAACATCACTGCTGTTTATGGAGGAAACTACAGTATGTCTAATAGCTTTAATGATCTTTTCTTGCAAACTTTCACTATCTGAGAGAAATTATGATATAATCAGGAGTTATTAGTAGTCAAACTGGTGTTAGTATAATGGCACCATTGGCTCAAGGAAGTACCCATTAGAGGACCTGGGATGTGGATCGAGAGATACCTTGAGCCAAGGAAATCCATCCCACTCCTCAGCAATGTCCAACAGAACATATGAACAGTACAAATGTCAGAAACAAATTTGATCATTCATCACCAAAACCACTTGAGCACCAAATACTGTTGGGAATTCATGATAACAGACATTCAAAAGTTCTTCAAGTAATGTTCTGCATGAATGACTTGAAAGACTTAATGACAGATGTGTATGTCCATATCACGTTCTTGCATGTATAAACATTTCTATGTAGAATTTTGTTCTTTAGAAATCTAACATAGAGACAGCAAGAAAGAAATGGCAGTCATGCTATTTAAAGTCATCTAAGATTGATAACCCTGTGAACTAATCAGAAAGCATAGAGCTGGCTTCAGGGTTTGAAAGATTACTATGTTATTTATAATCACATGAAGAGCTGATGGTCTCTTTTCTCAAAAGATTGATGGTATGTGAAAAATCCTGCTTCGAAAATTGGCCTCTAAATATCAGTGAAAGGAGAGGAAAAACTGAATCATGGCTTTGGTGGTAGCATTAACATGCAGTTTTCACTGTATAATGAAGAATTTATCTAATATATTTTGCCTTCTGTATCAACTGCTGAATACAAATTCGGGTCCTGGGATTGATTTTGTAAGTACTTAAGAACACTGGAAAGTGCAAAGAAAGTTTTCTTATAAGCCATTTCCCCATCAAGGGCATCTTTTCTGTTTCTGAGGACAACCCATAGACAGGTCCCTCAAGAAAATTGATGTGTTACATTAATTACATACAAAGCTAATATATTATCATTTGCATACACATATGCTTGCCAGTGCACCAAGGTTTAAATGTTCAAAATGGTTAACAAAGCAAAACAAAAATACTTGTTTGTTTTACATGGCTCTGAAAGGAACATTTTTGGAAAATGATGAGATGATATTGGCCTGAGCTTGACCCGTACCATTCTCTGTTAATTAAACATGTCCTCCTTTTTCTCCAATGTTTGAATTATGGAATTTTAAGGCAGTTTAATTTTACGTATTGTAGGAAAGACCCTACTAGATCTTTATACATAATAGATTGAAAATAAGTAAATGGTAAAAAGGGAGCAAGAAAGGAGAGAGAGAGAGGGAGAGAGAGAGAGAGAGAGAGAGAATGAAAACAGCTTTCACAGCAGTATGATGGACAGAGAAACAAGAAAACAGAGAGAGAGAGAGTGAGATGAAGGCTGGGTCTGGCTCATGGCCTCATCCTGTAACACAGAGACATTGTACTGAGGTTTCCTGCCAAGTGTGTGTCTGTGTGTATATGAGAAAGACAAAGTAACCAGAGTTGACTGAAGCTCCAGCAAGACCATCCATCCACTTCACAGCTAAACAAACACTTGTCAGTACTCAATAACAAACAAGCACATACATATTCATTCACACAAACACCCATTAAATGTACACATTAAAACCTAAAGCAGTGTTCAGCTCTACCTGCTCAAACACAGTCCATCAATACACACCCTGCAACTGGCACATGACAAGTGTGTCAAGCATTTATACCCATAGAGGCATCTTTTCTTTTCGTTTCGACTCTCTGGATTTCTCTACATTCTCTGGATTAAATATTTCACCTAACGAGCTAAGCATATTCTTATTTTATTCCCCAGCAAGGTCTCGGTTATATAATGAGCTGTTGAACAGAAATGGTTTCCGCGTTGCATGAAGCTGAAAGCAGCTCGGATCTGTCAGCCGTGAGATCTTCACCTCGCTGGCAGATTTCCCCCATGCTTCAACACAGCATGGCTTCATTTACTGCGAGTGCTCAAAAAGCCTCAGAAATCTCTCACAAGGCTTTGCGGACCAAAAAAAAGTATATGAAACCAGGCATTCGGAGACATTTTGGACAGCGGATTTTTCCTTCTCTCTGTTACATGCCTGTGTGGAGAAAAGCGTAGAGAAGTTTAGAGTTATAGTCTTGCATAAAGTTGAGAATTTTAGGCCTGTTGCTAAACTTCATGAGTCTTTGACCTCAGTCAGCAGAAGGGCACATGATCCAATGTAAGCGTGTACACTAATAATAACTGGGGAGGGTGAAGGATAACACATTTCTTCCAAACACCTAATCACATCTGTTGCTCATGCTGCATCACAGGGCAGCATAACACCAATGAGCTAACAAACACCAATGATTGGCTAGTGTTGCTGTGATTGACAGGAGAGCAAGGGTATGCCATACCTCTCACCCATGGCCAATTTTGCTTCCATGGGCCCTACATGTAGCAGCCCAGCAGCACCAGGGATAGAACTCTTGACCTCCTGGTCAGAGACTCAGTGCCTTAACTGTTGAACCACCACTGCTCCCTTGTTTAGGAAAAGTAAGTGCACCTAAAAATTCACTACCACAATTACTCAAAATGGAGTTTTGGAGAAAGACCACACCCTGAAACTCCTCCTGCCTCCTCATTAACTGCCCGTACAGTATACAGTATTTCCCATCTACACTTTCTGCTCTTTTCTTCATGACAAAATTTCACGTACACCTACTATTCCTCTTGTCAGTCTAAGATCTCAGATACTCATCACTTTACAGTTCTATAGTCACACCTCACAACAGCTTATGTTAAAGGCATTGTCTGCTACTCATGAACTCACAATTTCTTGTTGATAAGATGGATGATTTACAAATAGCCAATATACTTGTACATTCATCTTCATGGTGGATTGGGAGTCTGTCCCAGGAACACTGGGTGTGGGGCTGGGAATACACCCAGGATGGGATGCCGGTTCCACACACACTCAAATTCTCATTTGTACCTTAGAGTAGCCAATTCACCTACATGCATGATTTGGGGAGGTGAGAGGAGACCTGAGAACCCAGAGGAAACCCATAAGGTAGGACATGCACAACTCTGCACAAACAATAACAAAAGCTCAGGATTGAAGCAGGGACTCTGGAGCTGTGAGATGGCAGTGCTACCTGCAGCACCACCGTGCTGGCAAAGCCAATGTAACTAGGTATTTATTCTTATAGTGGTAGGTAGCATGTTTAACATGTGCTCCTCTGGGCCACCTGAAGCCCAGAAGTTCATGGAAGATATAAGGCTATCTATATTTTTCTGACAGACGCCAGTGATTGGTGAGAGTTGCACAAATTGATGAGGATGGAGAAATAAGCCCATCCTTTACTCCAAGAGAGCAGCGGCAATTACGCTTCTGTTGGACTCCTATCTGTTGATGACTGTGTCATCACTAGGTTTCAGAGTTGCAATCTACCAATGATGGGGTGGATCCGTAGAAAGTTGCGCCACTTGAGAGCGCCGCAGTTTTACACTTCCGATGCTGAATTGGCATTAGCAAGCAAAGTAGTTGCTGCATTGCACTAAAACACCAAGTCCTTTAACATGGTGAATCAATGTTCTGGACAGATAGGAAGTTTGATGATTAGGGATTATCGTCTGTTGATGTCTTAGAGTTTTGCAGTTAGGAGGGCAGCTTTCAAAGTTATTGTGGCAGCAAGTCTGCGCAGGGAGAGTGTGGGTGGATCCGCACAAGACGCTCTGTGTGTGTGTGTGTGTGTGTGTTTACACATGGATATGAGAGTATGAGGAGAGTTGGCGTTCTGTAAGGGTGACAAGAGGAGAGTGAGGGACACAGATGGCCTGTTGAAGCAAGATGGGGGAAAGAGTAGTTTAAAAATACCCACTTCTAAGAGCTTGTATTCCATCTAGACAGACCACACAGTCCTGGAAAAGGCCAATAACATTGATTGGGACAAAAATTATGAAGTCTATCTTTTTTCACATTTTCTCATGGACGACTGGCTGTTAAAACCAAGCAACCTCAAGCTATAATGATATGATCTGAGCTCAGCTGTCCAACGCTCAAATCAACTTCACTGATCCGCGTTTAATTGGCCCACCAACATGGCCCACTGACATGGACTGGATAATCAAAGTCCTGGAACATATTATCATTCTACTGGAGTAATACCAAATTAGAAAGGCTGAAATATGTTGATTTGGATAGTTGCATATATTGTTATGCCACCAGAACATTCTTTTTATATATTTTAACTTTGCAGTGTAAACATCCATCCGTCGATCCATTATCTATAGTGCTTATCCGTCAGGGTCATGGGGGAAGCTGGAACCAATCCCAGCTGACATTGGATGAGAGGCGGGATTCACCCTGGAGAGGTCACCAATCTATCGCAGGGCTAACACAGAGACGAACAACCATCACACTCACGTTCACACCTATGGGCAATTTAGATTAACCAGTTGACCTAATCAGTGTGTCTTTGGATTGTGGGAGGAAACCGGAGCACCCAGAGGAAACACTCAGGCACGGGGAGAACATGCAAACTCAGCACAGAAAGGCCCCAGTTGGCCATGAGGTTTGAACCCAGAACCTTCTTGCTGTGAGGCGAGTAACCACTGCACCATCATGTTTCCACCCGTGTAAACATTTACAATCCAATTTAATAACAGCAAAACTGAGACACACCCCTATTTTTGGCGAATACTGAGCAGAGCATAAGAGCTTAGTTACACGTGACGTCTGAATACTGGTACTGATGTGCAACTCCTCACTCATACGTAATTTAACTCTGAATACAGCCCCTTGAGTCCTCAGATCACTGTACACAGGTCACTAGTGAGGGTTTCTGTCTGTTTACTTTTGGTTGCCATAGTTTCACTCATAAATCCAGTCTAGTGCACTATTCGCACAAACAATGATCTCCACACAGGCCAGCTACTAAACATTCCTGCTAAAAATAAACATTCTGGAAGGGAAATGTTTGTGTATAATTTGCATTCATTATGGGCAGCACAGTCAAACATAATAAGCCTAAAACAATATTTTGCTTTTCAAGATTCCAGCCTAAATTTTTCCCCCACATCATTCTCCTCTTCTGTTCTGTTTTTCGATGGAAGCATTTACATTTCCAATTCAAAATATCTGGACGTGTTCAGCACTAGCCCAAGACGCAATGTTTTATCAGCAAGTTTGCTAGTAAGAAGAGTGGTATGAAAATCTAATACTACCATTACACCTTTTTATTAGCCCTGTTCAGAGCTGGCATCTTAAATTAAAAAGTTACGACAAAAGTAATTTGTCGTAGAACGTTCCTTGTATTCAGAGACAGCTTACACAAGGTTTTTTTTTGGTTCTCTTTGCCCACTTTGCATTACTAACAATTGCAGCTCATACTGCTTCTGTGGATTGCCTTTATACAATAATTATAAATGAATGCTGAAAACAGCTGCTTTGTTGTGTTGTGTCGATGCAGGTGTGATGCAGGGCGAAGCTCCAAAGTCTTTGGCATGTTGCATGTTTGAGAACCTTTGACTGTTATAAAGCGCCGACACTGGAGACTCCTTCCATAAATGTTAAATAAACATCTCCTAACAGAAAACTACACCATATCGATGTTAAGTGTAAGTTTGTACTTACGGTAACAAGCGGATTAATATGAACCTAGTAGCTGGAACTGCTGTCAGAACTGCTGTTAAAGAAAATTAATCATCACCTTCCGACCAATCAGAATTGAATATTCAGTAGCGCTGTGGTATAATGCGGCAAAAAGTTAATAAATGC
Organism: Gogo arcuatus; assembly: GCA_028570945.1. Classification (NCBI taxonomy): domain Eukaryota; kingdom Metazoa; phylum Chordata; class Actinopteri; order Siluriformes; family Anchariidae; genus Gogo; species Gogo arcuatus. The sequence continues at coordinate 28,306,897 of JAOTRR010000001.1, forward strand.
AATGGAACTTTTACAAAAACTCTTGGCTTAGAGAGCTTAGTCTCGACCATCTGTTTAGCACCAACACATATTTGCTCCTCTAAATGAAAGATGTATTTGCAGAAATATTTGCCTGAGTTAGCGATACACTGGAGAATATCTTTAGTCTTTTGGAGTTTCTGGAGTCTGAATCCTATAATCTTTTTTCTTGGCAATTGGCGTCAAGTGAAATTATAGTCAGATCGTTAAACATATGAAAAAATATGCAAAAATGTGCACAGGAGATACTGTATACATTCCCGTGATTACAGAATTACTGACCTGTATATGATGCAAGCAGTTATTATTGTAACTGTGTACACAGTTTGGTGTAAATGATGTGACGTCCTGAAGTGCAACAATTATTTGAAGAACAGTACATACTTTTTATCCATTTATAGTTACACCTAATGTTGTGAAACATAGCAGCTATAATTAGGCATTTTCTCATTTTTCTCTTTCTTGAAATTAACGAAACAAGCAAAAAAAAAAAGAAAAATGAAAAAAAGCTCCTCTATTTGTCATGTTGCAGAGTTACAGAGATGTTACATCGTGAAGACTTTCCTTTTTTGTTAAACTTGAATTTACAACTTGTTACAAAGTGCTGACACTGGAGACTCCTTACAAAAAATGCAACATAAATGTAAAAGCCTAATGGTTAGAGAACCAGCTTTGGGACCAAAAGGTCACTGGTTTGATTCCCTGGACCAG
>JAOTRR010000001.1:28374274-28384773 GCA_028570945.1 Gogo arcuatus
ACATGCTTCAGTTACATTGTGTTCACTATCATTTCCAGGGGTGCCAATAATTGTGCCACATGTGTTTTTTGTTGAAAATAGTTATTTCTTGATGAGGGATTTGTTTTTCCTATGAATAAATTTATTTCAAATAAAGGTTGGACTTTTCTCGTGACTTCACCAAAACGTGGATTTTCTTTTTACTAATCTTTACAAGGGGTGTCAATAATTGTGGAGGGCACTGTATATACGAAATACGAGATTATCTGTGGTATACAGTCCAGCATGGCTGCAATGATAGCCCTTTTCTTGTTCTTTTTATTCCCCGGTGAATATGTGAGGCGATTCATTGTCAGAATAAAATGCTTGTGAAATGTGTTCAGATGGGCAGGGTGACCTGTCCTTGGTCCTTGGCAGTGGAAGTCTCTGTGCTACTCTGTGCATTTCTCCACCAACGTGAGGGACCATAAGCTCTCTCAGCAGTTGACAGAAATGAAGAAAGGATTGGATTATGTAGTATTAAGCTTCAGCCTGTGCGTATGAGTGCTGGGAGAGAATGAGGTATTCAGTTTCAAACATTTGGCCTATAGGTGAAGCCGGCCTGTTACTATGGAGCTGGCTGGACTCTTGCTGCGTGTGATCGATGGGGTCGGGCCAGCTTTGAATGTGTTAGCCTTCACACTCTGTTTATGATCCTGAATGTTAAGGGGCAGAACAAGAGGCATGCTGCAACATGATAAAGTAATCAGAGGGTTTCAAAACGATAGGGAGGGGTTAGATTTATTAGATTGAACAGAGGATGTGCTGAAGCTGTTCAAACGAATTCTGCCTTTTTCACGCGGCCGGGCATTTATCATTCATCCAAAGCTGTCACACTGGGATCTGGAAGGTTCTGTCATATAATGACAATAAAGAAGATTATTCTGTGCAGAGTCTGTAGGTGTGTGTAATAGAGAGATGCATACAGACACTAAGTTTACAAAGCTAAGGTATGTTAGTCAAAGGGATTATTGAGGAAAAATTGTAAGACAAAAATTAGCCTAGTTGTTTAAATGAACTCTAATATACATATAAAAAGTAAAAGCATCTTAAAATATAAGAACATTAATATATGCTTATATATTATATAGAGATTAGAAAACCGCCTCACTGGTTTGTTCCTGAGCTGTGGGATTCACGTGCTCTACCTGTATCCACGTTAGTTTCCTCAGGGTTTTCTGGTTTCCTCCTACCTCCCAAAAACATACCAGTAGGTAGACTGACAACTCGAAATTATCCCTAAGTATGAATAAGCGTGTGCATAGAGCCGTGGAAATGGACTGGCATCCGTGGTTTTCCCAGAATACTGAGTAAAGATATTTTCAATCACTAACGTATATTTTTTTCAGTGCAGAATTCATTACAACAAGTAGGCTATCCTTTCTCAACAATCCTATATTCTACATGTTTTCACTTGTAAAGATATTGTGTATTTTTGCAGTGTATCTTGAATTCATGTTTGCCTTCCTGAAAACAGGAACTGAGTCTCATACCTAGAAGTGTGAAAGGGTTGGTAAAGGTGAAAACCGTGTAGCATTCCTCCAGGACTGTGAGGAAAGCCTTCTTTTAGCTAAGCTCTGAACAAAATCAGACTGAAGTCATTAAAACATAAAAGATGCATTCTGGGAATCAGAGAAGGTTTTGAAGAGCAATACTTTCATTATATATTGCAAGGATACACAGACAATACAGAATTGTTGAAAGATTACACTAAATGCTAACACACTGGTATAAGAGGGGCTAGTTTATGTACTTTGTTTATATGATAAAGCTGCTAAATAGCTTATGTGGTAAAAAACAGTGGCAGTAAAAATAGTTTAGTCTTAGCTGAACAGTTTGTACAAGTTAATACACGCTTTACATGAACAACAATTTAGATAAGTCAGCAATAAGAAGCTAGCTAACATAGCTAACTTTTGTCATGCTAGCTAGCTTTGTTATGTAGCATTTAACAATATATTCATACAGACTCTCTCATATTATGGATTAAACAGCAGATTAATTGACTCATATTTGAGGAGAGACATATGAGGGTTTGCTTTATGAGTCCCCCAGCTACATGTTTTGGTCATAGGCTACAATATGCTAGCATACTTGCTAAAAGCTTGACTGAGACTGAGGTAACAGTGGTCTGTTAGCAAGGATTGCTAAGCAGTGAGTGGACAGCTAAAAACCTAAGGTGTGGCTAAGTATTAGTTATTTATTTATTTATTTATTTATGCTTTTTAATGACCAAAATCATGCTATTCAGTTTCACAGAGAAGAAGATGGGTTCTCTTTTGTTTCCTCTCAAGCGTTCTTCCTCATGTCTGCCTTGCTCATGAGACACCAAGGTCTTCTATAAAGCTTCTTGATGTAAACATTTGTAGAAATAGAAGTTATAAACACTCTATTTCTCTCATAAACAAAACTAGCATCACTAAGAATAGAAGTTTTTATTTATGATAGAACTATGAACTGTGATGTTATGCTACTCTGTATTAGCACTATGCTAAGTCAGTTCAGTTGTAATGTAAATACAAAATGAAAATTTCCTCTTGGCATGTTTATGAGTTCGGACTGAATTGTATCTGTGTGACTTTTGGGTTTGGTTGTCATGTTGTGTGCTATGCTACATTGCTGAGCTGCTGTGTTCATTGCTATGTTGTGGTGCTGTGTGGGTCCAGGGGTATATGTGTGTGTACATGTGAATCCAGGGTGGGTGGGGAAGGATGGATCAGTCTATTCTGAGCACGAGCGCCTGACTCCCAAGCAGCCAATAAAGGAGAAAAACGCCCAGGAGAAGGGGAAAGACTCTGAGTTTCCATAGGAACGCCTAGCGCAAAGATCTGAATCTGAGAAGGAGGCAGGACTCGGTGGAGAAAGACAGCTGGAGAGCTTTGCAACTGATGTCTAAGTACTGGTTGGATAGGCTGGACGGTGATGCTGCCTTTTAAAGATGGTCACTGTTCTGAAGGCCAGATTGTTATGTGACCCAGAGCCCACGCCACATGTTGTTTTCCTCTATCAACGAGTTCACTTTCCTAGAATTTATATATTTCTCTTTCCCTCCTGATGCAGCCCTGGTGATTTGATACATAGTGGACAAGTGCTTGGTTTGTGCACATCACAGTGTGATGGTGATTATGTAAGGAATGAAGCACTTAAGGGTGTGTTGTTATAGGAAAATAATCAATGAAAAGGTGATGTGAGGTGCCCTGATGCAAAACGGAGTTACTGTTACCATCCCGACGTGTTTTATTCCACTTACACCACAGCAAAGCTATCATACATCCCAACGGATGGAAAAATAAATCCTTATCACTTCAAGCCCACTTTGAAGAATGGACATTCCATGATGTCCTCTTTTACCCAAGCACTACCAGCTCTAAACACCTCTTCTTTACCCTTTTAAATGCATCTATCTTTGCTGATATTATCCTGAGAGCTTGTTTGTGTTTATTCAGTTCCGTTTTGTGCACAAGCCCAGATCACACTGATTGATAGATTGATATAAGCAGTACATAGTAATTTTCTTCAATCGTAGGTCTATCATTAGAGGTTCTTTATTGTATATTCTAACATTATGGCACAGTATGTTATAGAGTTTGGTCAAGATTTTATTCTTATACAGTGTGGCAAATAATAATCTAAATAAAAAGACAGCTGAAATCGTGTAGTCTAAAACTGGCATTAGTCAGAATTGAAGGAGACAGTTGTCTCTTCTGACTAATTTTGGAGCAAATCTGTTTCCGTGATCAATTATATTGGGCTGGAGAAGTGGGTGGTGAGCCGAGTATCCACCAAAACCAGTGTAGTAACACGTAATTGTCACATTCACTCAGTCCAGATTTGTAAATTCCATTTGAGATTGTGTGTAACACCCACATGAGCTGGAGATAATAGTCATAATTGGCTCGTCTTTTCTTTCTTGTGGGGGCTCTCGGCTGGATGACGGCTTACACGGTGAGATGAATAAGCATCAAATCCAGCACATTCATTTCAACTTGTATATACTAGCCTACTGTGGAAGCCTGTGATTTTTTATTAGCGTCACTGCTAATAAAAATCCCAAACTAAGACACTAGTAAAGTATTAAAGTGCAAACACTGAACCAGACATGGAGTAAATCCATTCATCGTATCTGTTTTGAGAGCCATGTCATCATGAATCTTTCTCTACTTCTGTAAAACATTGAATAAAATCTTGGATCTTGTCTGCAGCTACTTCTCCAAAATACTAGGTAAAAGGCAGGCATGTTAGCGGCATCCCATGCTGAGGCTACCAAAGCCGCCTTCTTCTATTTAAAAAAAAGTGTAGTGCACTTAAAAGGCAGAAAGAAAGAAAGGAAAACAAGGATCTTTGGTTTGATTCCTGCTATTTCATGAAGGTCAATGAGAGGTCAGAGTCTCCTGCCAGTCTGCTGCTGTGGCTTCATCTCTTTGAAAGTGTTGTGAATGTGCTGCTGTATTGGCTGGTCTCTTTAAGAAAAAAGAAAAAAACCCCTGGCATGTTGTTGCTGCTTCAAGGGCTCATCGTGACTGTTAAACAAGTAATAAGACCCTTACATACAAGACAAATGAAACAGATTCACAAAAGTGCAGACAAATAAACATGAATCTTGAATCCTTGAGCTGCGTAAAAGAGCTAGCTGAACACTCACACGTGTTACACGATACTGTACTGAACCGTAAACTCATGCTTCACTATAAAATATATTTGACTTCCTGTTTTTAGACACTCACCACCTAAAGTATCATTATTGTCTTATTTTACCACAGCACTTTTCAAACTCTCGATTCTGATTGGTCACAAGGTGCTGTGTTTTATTCCCTTTATACCACAGCAATTTGCCAACACTAACAATACATAGTACTTTTTTATCCTTTTATAGTTACATTTTAGTGATGGGGATGTCTGCGGAACAAGTCAGTTCCTGCTCTTAACAGCTGTAAACAGTTGTTCTCTCACTAGCCTGTTTTTTTTTTCTATTTTTTGTCAGAAAAATTAACATTCCAACATACTTTCCTTTGGAACTCGTGGAGTTTTCCTAATTGCTCGTTTACTTGCTGAGTACCTCATGATTGTGATCTCATGTCTGAAGCCTATAAATCTATAAAAGGCCCCCCACTGAGTCACGCCCATCCTCTGTCCATTCTCGTCAACCCAAGTGACCAAAGTATCCTTGATGCTCCTCGACCTCATATCTAACCTTCCATTAGAGCTTTATTTCTGACTGTATTTATTTCTACAGTGTGCTTGGAGATTCCTTCCATAAATGTTAAATAAATGTTAAATTTCCTCATAGCCTCACAGAAAACTTAACCAGATCAACATTTAAGCACAATTTTAATTGCAAACGAGCATAAATATGAACCTGTCATTGGCCTTACAGATGGAACATCTGTCAAAGATGCTGTTATTGAAAAAGAATCAACACGTCCTGACCAATCAGAATCAAGATTTCAATAGTCCTGTGGTATATAAATATAGACCAGCCTTCGAGCCAAATGTATTTCTACACGACGTTGAATAGCAACCTGCTTTAAATAATAACCCAATTATTATTTTTTTCTCAAACACTTGGAACTAGCAACAGTACTTACTTTCCAAGGGAAAAATGGCTGGAAAATTTCCCCTGGAGGCTTGTTTATGAGGAATGATATGAAACATGCATCTGGCAACACACTAAGAACAGCTAGAGTGAAGATTATCCTTCTGGACCTTCATTTTGAATGTAACTTACTACAAAAAGGCATATTTTAAGTCCTCCGGAGTGCATCAACACCTTGTCTTGTATACTAATGGAGGACCTAAAATATACTTTTTCATCATGTAATGGTGCCAGTGTTATAAAGAGAGGTTTTGACAATAGCTCTTCTGCACCTTGTTAGTTTACACTTTGTCCTGCTGTACCTTGTGGCTCTTTACAATGGAACTCAAAAAATTGCCACACACACAAACACAATATTTATTGCCCCACATTGCTGAAGTACCTCCATGTTAAGCTGAAGGTGTTTAGTTTGGCTTCCGACTGGCAACAGTGACGTCTCACCTCCAGACCAGTATTTAACGAGATGAACTTTTAACTTTCCACTGTTTCACTGATTGTTCTCTTACAAAAATTACAACTTTGCGGCCTTTTTGGGCATGTGACAATCAAGGATCCATGATACATGTTTAAGAGCTTCAGTTAATATTCATCAAACATCAGAATTGGGACAAAATGTGATCTGTAGCATGGTTATTGGTGCCATATTTCAGAAACTGCTGATCTTCTGGGAGTTTCGCTTTCAACAGTCCACAGTTCAGTACGAAAAACAAAAAACATCCAATAAGCAGCGGTTTTGCAGGCAGAAATGCTTTGTTGATGAGAGAAATCAGGGTAGAATGGCTGGACTGGTTCAAGGTGATAGTGACTCAAACAACCACTCTTTACAACCGTGGTGAGCAGAAAAGCATCTCAGAACGCACACAGGAATATGAGGTTACAGTGGGCAGTAAAAGACTGCAAAAAGACCAGGCTATAGTGTATACAGGTGTTCCTATTAAAGTGGCTGGTAAATGTATAGACTCAGTAATAATAAATGCAATAACTTTGATCATGGTGGGTTGTGATTTCCATCACTGTAACAAAATTAAAAACATCAACAAAAAATTCACATACTCCGTGACTATACTTTCCAGACCCTAGTTTGAGAACTTTTATTGACATTTTATCAAGTTTTCCAATATGAAGTTAACAAATTCATGGACGTTGGAACAAAATCAGTACGGCACGTCTCAGGGGACAGAGGAAAAAAAAAAAAGGATGAAAAACAAGCACATATTTCCGTCCTGCTGAGTCCGGCACTGTTCAGTCGATGTGTTTGAACTGGACAGATTACAGAGCAGAACATTTTAGTGGTTCCTTTTTTATGGATTCTTGACTCCATAACATCTGTTCCACAAAGCCTTATATTACTGAATAATAACACTCCCAGTCTCGCCGGAGAGAAACCCAGTGGACATGAGAAGAACAGGAAGCAGCTGTTTGTGGCATTTCCTTCACCAAACCTCTGTAATTTTCCTCTTCCTTTATCTCTGTCTATCTTTGTAACTTTAACGCCTGGTATAGCAATTGACTGAAGTGTATACAAAGCTGACAGGGTTTGTCCTTTCATTCCTGTGTCATGTTTCCTGGAGTTTCTGTAGTCGTTGTGCTCCAGGAAAATTTGCAAGAAAGTCCAGATTTGTGATTGATAAATCTTATATTTTAAGTGTTGATTTGATTTCTGTAACCGGCAATTTTCAGATTTGTTGTTTTATCATTTCTAGAGTAACAGCTTATTTACAGAAACTTGTATGGTCGATGATACACGTTATCTAGGAATAATAATAAATATATTAAAAAATGTAAAACAGTTGATATGATGAACATTCCTGTAAGGAGATGTTTATTTCGAATCTTTGGAAGGAGTCTCCAGTGTCAAGCTTTCCGCACGGAAAAGTCTTCAGAACAGAGGACGCTGAGTTTTGTAGGTTTCTAATTACAAACTGAATTTATTTCTTACTTATTTAATGTCGACATAAAGGAAGGAAATGACTGTTTATAGTTGGTACAATGTAAGTGAAGCCAGGAACTATCGTTCCACAACATTAACTGTAGGTTATTGATTAATAAGTACAAAATTGCTAGTGGTTGCAAATTGCTGTGATATACAAGGAATAAAACACTTCATGACATGCTGTTAGAGGAAAATAATCAATATCAGAGTTAAATCGTATTTTTGTAGACATTTTTTTCAATGAAAATGATCAGTTTTTTCATGTTTTGCCAGCAATTTGTTAGCAAACCTGTAAATTCTGACTGACACACACACACACACACACACACACACACACACACACACACACTGTGCATTACTAATCATACCTTACATTTTATCTGCCAAATCTGCATAACTGGTTTCAGGGTAACTACAGCTTTGGCTGCTTTCCCTTTCAAGCTGTGATGTGCAGTTGTTCCCTGCGAGTGTATTTTTGAGCCGTCACTCTCCGAGCCACACCACTATCATTACTTAGCGAGGAGAGTGAAGAGAAATTGCAGTGTGACTCTCTAGATGAGTGTCTGGGTTAAACATGAAAATTGGTGATTACTGCCTTTGGATATAACACACTGACAACGACCCCAGAAATCTCCCACCGCACACACACTCGTTGACTTTTCATAATCTTTTTGAGATGTTGATTAAAAAAAAACAAAAACCAGACAGCCTGGACACAAAATCTGCTTGTCTCAGACTCCCAAGCTAGTTGTCCAGTCCTGCAATATGACCTACAAAGAACCTACTAGAGACAGAGGATATAAAAAACAGTACAGGCATTAATATGAGACAGGTCTCCTCAGTCTGTGCCATTATGCAGCTCTGAATGAGCTTTCTGAGTGAATAAAATTTCTGAGCATTTGGCTAATACTGCTACACGTTCCTCACTTCTGATTTCACAGACACATCTGGCAAGGTGCGAGTGCTTTTAGATCATTCTGCAACATCTGCACCCTCACAGCATATTGTAGTGACAGTTTCCGTTGAAGGATATTACTGTACTTGTAACTAAGAGGGGAAAAAAATTTCCTGAAATTTGGAAAGGAGACTTAAATGGAAGCACTTAGACATCCATTTAAGATTTACTATAAATACTGACTAACATGTTTTCTAATTTTCTTTCTTTTTTTTTTTTTTTACATTTTGCTTTGAGATGCTATGCTAAATTGCCCCTAGGTGTGAATGAGTGTGTGAATGAGTGGTGGCTTGTAATGGATGCATTCCCACCTCATGCAGTGTTCCCGGGATAATCTCCGGATCCACCACAATCCTGACCATGGATAAGTTAAGATAAATGAACGATGGATGTTTTCAGATCTGCATCCCTGATTCATTCCGTGATTGATACATATGACATGTTTTCTATTAAAGATTCGCTCTTCAGTCATGAAGAACATGGCTGTGTTAATAGATGTCGCCATGCCCTTAATCAGAGACGCTTCGAGGTAATTGAATCCCTGTCTGACACCTAAAGCCTATTAGAATTCATTAAGACAATTATTATTAACATCATCAGTTCCCTCTGTCAACCAGAAATCTATCACATGTTTAAATTTTTGGAAAAACTGCAAATATGTGTAGAGTAAATTGAATATAGGGAGCAATGAAGATGCAGGGAAATCTCTTTGAACTGTTTTGACAACCAACATGTCTTTAAATGTGGTGAAGCAGTATAGTTATAGCAGGATCCATGCTGAGGCACTGCTGTTACCAAACGTAAGAACATTTCGATTATTGATCTCAGATGGTTGACTGACTCGGATGAGAGACAGCACATATGTGTTTGAGACTGAGAGTGGTGTACGTGCTTTCAGAACTGTTTCCAGTTTATAACCAGATGTCGTGTCGTACACTTTTTTTGTGGCTGATTTGATGTATATCTGGTTGTTCATGTGTACTTGGAAATTCGTCAGGAAATATGCATACGTATTGAGCTGCAGTAATTTCAAGAGAGAGGAAAAGTGACAGCAGGATCTAACTAGTTTTGGGATGCTCCACAACATTCAAAATTATTATAAATGTTTTGTTCTTATAGTAGAGCATACTGTAAAAAAAAACTCAAGCAGTGATGACCTTGAGCTATTGGATAGCTCACTTTAGAATGAGCCAATCAACTGATTCTTAATGTCAATGGATTTTTTAACAAAACGTCATAGATTTAATCACTAGAAAACACATGTATACAAAGTGTATATTATTTGCTAAAAATCAACAATCATGCTGCACTATCTTAATAAAATGAACACACAAAAAAGTAGATTATTGATTGTCTGATAATCAAACTGTTGGCTGGTCGACTGGACAGGTTCACAGTCAGTAGATGGTTTGTATTGTCTCTAAAGTGGACTATAATTACGACTGAGCAGTTGAGGGTTAAAGCTGCTTCTCAAGAACAGCAGGCTTGGCAGTGCTGGGATTTGACCTCAGAACCAGCACTTAATATTATTTGCTTATTTTTTATTCATTAATTACAGTCATTTTAAATGACTTCTCTTTGGCATGAAATCATTTTAAAGAGACTTGGGAATATTCAGAGTGCCTATACAGAGCATTCCCAAAGGAATCTCAGGAATCTGTGTTGCCAAAGCCAAGTATGTGGTGAAGTAATAGTCTCAGGTTTGGGATTAGAGTGTTTAGCAGAACTGAACTGTTTTATCATATAACACATTTGCAGACTGTAAACCAGTTAGCAGTGAGGTAGGACACATTTCCTGTAAGAATGTTACGCAGATCAAGAGAAATATGTGATCTGATTCATTCAGTCAATTCTAGTTATTTGTCGTTGATGTATGCATTAAAGCAGGTTGTTATAATTATTTATGAAAATGCATTACACTATGTAGTTATCTTCATTATAACACAATATACACTCACTGGCCACTTTATTAGGTACACCCATACACCTGCTGTTTTATG
>JAOTRR010000001.1:28463493-28476047 GCA_028570945.1 Gogo arcuatus
GCTTTGTGCACAGGGGCATTGTCATGCTGGAACAGGTTTGGGCCTCTTAGTTCCACTGAAGGAAAATTATGCTACAGCATATGAAAATATTCTAGACAACTGTGTTTCCAATTTTGTAGCAACAGTTTGACAAACCATTTTCTGATCCGGATATGTACTGAAAACCTAATATCCAAGGTGAATAATACTGGCAGACCTGTGAGTATTACAGGTCCAATCAGCACTCACTACTGATAAGGAGCCATGTCGGTGAAGCACAAAGTAAAAAAACGGCTAGCAAAATAATGTGAATGTGAGGCTTGATGAAATAAAAGCTACAAACTGATTCAAGTGGACGCTTATGTTCCATAAACACAAAATTACAAATTTTATTGCAAACCTAATCCTCTAGATACTAGACAAGCAATAATTTATACATACAATCTATATGATACTCAAGGTGCATAGTATCACATTAGCAGATACACCAAAATATTATTAATACTCCTACACAGAGGAGCAAGGCTGCCTAGCAAGGCCACTTATTTGAGAAGACATAGGGGACATTAGTACACCTGTCTAAAGTCTATTATTTTGCACAAACATGACGGCCGTGTCACTAATGCAACCCCATTAAACCTGTTCCCTATGAGAGTTCCTTTGAAAGCTTAATTTAACTCCCTGCATTTAATGCACATTTTATTCTCAGTTCTGATTACCTGCCTACTGTAAACCTGTAGTATTTGGTATAATATAATAACTGGGATAATATTGTCAACCATAATAAAGCACTGTAATTATATGCAAATGTAATATTCTAGCACATACCTAGCAAGAAGCTTGAGGCACATAAGCAAGTAGCACTTCATTCCTTCTCAGGTCTGATCACTGCACAAAAAATTGGCCACAACACTCCAATCCTACCCCACGCACCCTCCTTAAGCATTATTCTACTGTCAAACTTATTCACTAATAACTCGGGGTGGGAAAATATTAATACATCTTGACTCTCTCTTAATTCTGCACCCATGCACAAATGTTCATAAGCAGAATTTTTAAAATTGTATTTTAAATGAAAAGACACAAAACTGTCCAAACATAACATGAAGCAAGTCATTAAGAAAACCCTAAAAATATATTTGTCAAAACATGAAAAATAAAAGCATAGACTAGCGAGTATGCTACGTGTGTGTTAGCGAGCATGTTGTGTGTACCAGCTAAGCTAGCTAGAAGATTTGAAGGACAAACTCAAATCTAAGCCGTTCATTTTGAAAGCGACTATGTGGGCATGTTTTGGATTTGATCAATTAGAAGGACAAAAAAAAAAGGGGGGGGGGGCATGGGAGAAAGATGCCGCATGAAAACAAAATCACAACGCACGTTGACATCTGGAGTTGGAGAAAAAAAAAAAGAAAAAAAAAAAAAAAAGTCTTGTGCACTTCCTGCTCAACAGATAACCCTCAAGCATGTGGAAAAGCTTCTACATAACTCAGAAAGGGCAAAGCAAATGACCAGATTTCATCTCAAATGATTTGTGCACACGCTACTCAGGCTTTCGTACAATGTTACACATGCTAGAGCCAATATAGAGCATTTATTTTAAGAGTAAAAAATAGTAACAATAAATACATCATCCATTGTGTTTAGAAGCTAAACACATCAACATGCATCAAGAACTCTTACGATTGCATCATGGCACTTGAAATTCACATTGAAATCATAGGTGGCCTAAAGATTCCCACCCTGACTCACACCCCACCCTACTGAAGTGCTAATCTCACTGTTCATCTTCACACTGAACTCACTACAAGCTCATTTTCGCACAGAAATGAGCAGCAAAATCTGGCATTCCCTATTCTCGCAGTCAGACATGCAGCCCTGCACACACACACAAACCACAGTAACACCCTGCTTCTAGCTTCCTGTCAAGAGACGAGGTAGATAAGCGACTTCGAAAGGGAGGCGCGAGGTCAAAAGGCCATCTTATAATAAATTGAAGAGAACATCATGTGAGCCTGCTACACGTTCAATTATTCATTCTATTTTAATGAAAAAGAGCACACAACATGACTACAGACACACAAACACACGACAATTCTCACAGAGCAGAAGGTCTGAAACAGAAAGATCCCAATCGACGTGGATGAAAAGCAAAAATGCTCAAGAGGACAGATAGCAAAATGGTGTGACGATGCAACCCGCAAGTGAAAGAGGTAATTTCTTCTGAATCCATGCATATATAAATCACCAGCATGACCCTTGGGCTCGTTTTCCACCACACACACAGCCTACACACTAAAATTCAAATGAGGCTTTTATAACTAGGCAAGAGGACTGGCATATTCATACTCAAGAAAACAGACTATGATGAATCAGAGGTTTAAAAAACAAAAAACATCTACAAAATGTTATCAGGTGCAGGAAATAAGACTAATGTCTACCTTCAGCCACAGCCCTATCATCAGCACGAACACACTAATCCAATTTGTGCAACTGGTTTATCATTTCAGTCAAGACAAGAGCGGAGGATTAAATAAAACAAAAAGACAAAACGAAGATACTCGGGTTAGTCACGGCAACCTTGAAAGAACACGCGGCTTCAAGTAAGTTTCAATACCCTTCATTTCCTGAGGAACCGGAGACACACAAAGAGGTAGCATGTCTCAGTACGCTGCAGAGGAGTAACTAAGCGTGTCGAGAACAAATCTTGGCCCCAGTAAAGACTGGTTCACGTGTCGAAAAGCTGAAATGGCTGATTGCTAAATCTTTTGGATTCACTGAAATTGTGCAATGTTCACTTGCGGTGGTTCTAAGAGAACATCCTGTAAAGGAAACAAGTCAAGTCACGTGACCACAACAGCAACAAAGTAACGGACAATTTCCCCAATAGTGTGTAAAAATAGTCGGAGAAAAGGCTAATGAGAGCATGTATTATATTTGAATCTCTATTTACATGCTTTTCCCAGTCTTTTTTCCAGAGCTGAGTCTGGTACCTGAAACGTCAGCAGGAGACTTCGTGCTGGGGTCCATAAAGCTGAACCAGGAGGCCCCTGATTTTTTACTTTCCTTAACAGTGGTGGAAATTACAGCCTACTATTACCAGATATTAACTTTATTACTGAGCTCTTACAGATATTGGCCTGTTTGACTGGTACAACTGGATTACCTCAAACCTCAATATGTGGTTCTTCCCTAAACTACTGTCACAATGTTAGAAGCACAGAGTTGTGCAGAATGCCTTAGTATGCTGTAGTATTACAACTGGGATGAAGTGGAACACCGACTGCACCCCAGTCCTCCTCACCTGACCTCACTAATGCTCTTGTGGCTGAATGAGCAAATCCCCACAGCCATGTTCCAAAATCCCAGAAGATTGAAGGTTATAATTACAGCAGAGGGGGGAATAAATCTGGAATTGGACTGTGAGAGAAGCCACAATGAGGCCAACAGTCATTCTGTTCACACTTAACAAGGGCTAGCTCAAAGTTCAGTTCACATAGATTAAAATGAACTAGTCCACGTTCATTTCTTCCAACATTTTTAAATAAGCTGCTCTGAGCTGTTCTTTTTCAGTAGAACCTCCTCCTACCCATTCCTCCCCAGCCCTGTCATTTCCCCTTCCCAAACTAAATGAATTATTGCATACTACTATAGAATCACAGACAGAGATTACTTTTATAAACCAAGAAAAACCAATGTGAGTATATATTTTACCACTTAATGTATCATAAAGCAGGACAACTCAAAACATATCGGTTTGCAAATGTAATTCCTCGGGTGCTGCCGTAAAACACAGTTGTTCTTCTTCTTCTGATGTTTTTTGGCAGTTCACAAACAGCTTTTTGGTGCATTACTACCACCTTCTGGTGCGTGAACGTTCACATTCATTTGTTGCTGGTTATTTATTTTGCTGGCATGGTTTGGCTCCACTTGTCCTCTTAAAGAGAACCGCAAATCAATACAAAAATCCTCCGATTGTTTCATTTTATTGTATGATGAAACATTTCTTTCACAATCCAGCTTAATGGAGTTAATGGTGGTAGTGACTTGACTTGACCCACTACATCCAAGGGGGATGTAATGTGACCGGAGTAGACTTCCATCTCTTTCTGTCTGTGGCGTTGGTTTTTGCCTCTCTCCAAGATAATCCAATATTCTGGTGGTCTGTTGTTCAACCCCTGCACCAGGCATTCTTCTTCTGGCCTTCCTCTTGTCAGTTACCCTTAGGGATTCCACTCCAATGCTTGTTTTGCAATGTTAGAGTTTTTTTTCTCAAAGTGTGGCCTATCCATTTCCACCTTCAAGTCTTGATTGTTGTGGATATGGGTTATTGGTTGACCCACTGCTATAATGGAGTGCTGCTGATGGTGGTTGGCTATCTCACTCCTAGGATGTTTCATAGAAAATGGTTGACAAATACTTGTAGAATTTTGATGGAGGTTAATGTTTCTCCCTATGTCTCTGATCTGTAGAGGAGTTGGAATTGAATATCCTAACTTTAGTGTTGGTTCTAAGTGCCCAGCTTCTCCATACTGGTTTTAACATTGTGAAGGCTTGTTGAGCTTTTCTTTTTCAGGATTTAATATCTTCATCAGTACCCCCTAGTTGTGCTGATCACACTTACAGGTATGTGAACTCCTTATTTTTTTCTATTTCTGTCCCTCTGATTTGGATCGATTTCTCTTGACTAGAGTTGATTCTCATGGTTTTTGTCTTTAGCAGGTTGATAAAGAGGCATGATCTCTTTGTGGTTGTTTCTAGGTTGCTATCCTGTTGCTGGTAGTCTTGGAGGTGGTGGGACAGATTGCATATGTCGTCAGCAAAGTCACGGTCCTTTAGGTGACTCTGTATTGTCCATAGTATGCCTCGGGGGTTATTATATGCTGTCCTACAAACCCAAACAATGACTATCAGAAGTATTGTTGTACCCATGAATCTGAAATAAATCTAAAATGATTAATTTATATTTGAGCAATGGAATAGATACTGATTGATACAGATACTGTGTGCTTGGCACTAATTTACAAAGACGAATGATGTGAAAGTCTTTGGAGATATTTTCCAATAGATGTCGTGAGTTTGGATGTCAAAGCAGAACTGAAACCCACATGCAAATAATAATTAAATGTGAGGCCATTTAAATGTGGGAAACTGTTTAAAATATTATATGACTGAAAAATAAGACTGTGGACGTGCGTTTTGATAATAAGGTATATCTGAACAAAAATGCTTTTAGATGCACTTTGAATCTTGCGAGACAAATCTCTGATTTAAAGACGGCTTTACTGCAGTGATGAGTCATAATTTGAAACTTTGATACTATGGATTAATTGCGCTAAACTTTAGTATACCGCAAGTTAATTTGCACAATCACTCACTGTTCTTAAATTAATCATCAGGCTGCAGTTTATCACACAGACGATCCAAGATGAAAGCATTTGCTTTGACTCTGCTTTGTATTTCACACGTTTAGCAAACAACACCCCCAAATTGCACGGTTATTCAGACAAACACACAAAACATGTTAATTTACTCATTTGAAATTCTCCAATTCTCTATACATCCTGCTAGTAACTCATGTTTTATTTTCAGGGTCAGTGAACAGTAAGGCTACATTGTTTTTATACAGACCACTCATTCCCCATTTATTACATATGCAGATACATAAATAGACCAAAGTTCTGCTGCGGAGAGTTGCTCCAAAGTTCAGGGAGCTGCTCCTGCAAGAATTAGTTGCCTAATAAATCAGTTGAATCAGATAAACACCGGATGTATTAAATTTCCAGCAAACAGCCTCAAGGCAAAATCTTCACACCCTATTACCCACACATGGTGTCAAAGAGCTAAATCCCTCAGGCTCACTGGAACCTATGTCTGGCATGTTTTATGGAGAGGTAAGTAATGAAACCAGAAATGGGTCTAACATGCTGCAAACAAGGGCTTGGCATTTGGCTTAGCTGTCAGTATTATTCCACAGTAGTAATCTTAAGCTTTTTCAGCTAATGCTTAATGCTGGTGGATGGAGCTACTTGTGGAAGAACATTTTGTAGTGTGCGTTATGCTGCATCCTTTTGGATTAAACAGACAGCTGTACACATTCAATAGGAATTCAGGACTGTGTCCCTAACAGTTATAATCTTTAAATAGGATGCCTAAATAGTAGTGACACCATTGGTTTTCTGCCATACTAGTAGGGTATGGTAGGTATTTAATAGGGTGTGGTTTGGGAAGCAATTCAAATATTCATGACTCTGACCATAATTATATCCTGCTATCATTAACCTCTCAGGTTTACAGAAGTGTTATGAGAATAAAATCTTCATATTTTCATACATAGATTAATGCACCTGAGATAACGGATAATTGGAAATGCATAAAGTACAGAGAATCATCTAACATTCATCATTAGCCAATAGCCAACTAACATTAACATGGTAATTAAAATAAATTAGAATATAAAAAGGCACAGACACAAAGATAAAATGCACACATAATGGTGAGCAAAAGCTCAAAATCTTTAGCAATAAAGCTTCTCATCGATGACGTGATTCTGATTAACCCCAAATAAAGATGCTAATGTAGGATTTTCTTGACCTCCTTTTGGTTTAATTTTTGAATATACTGTTGTATGTTGTTAGTCATTATGCCTCTGACACACGAATTTGTTTTGATCAATGCATTATCAGAGCAAATTGATGTTCTTGAAGTTTATAGTAAGTTCAATTAGGAAGTGCTGCATATTGGTGCCAGAACAGATGGAAAATGAAACATCACTGATTTAGAGATTGAGATAGTTAGAGATAATTGCAGGAGGGATGGGACACCCTGAACTGAACACTGAACAAGATAGGGTAAAGTAGACTTTCAACTGAATATCCCATTCATAGCTAATTTAGCTAAGTCCCAGGGTCAGTTAGGACAATAAGTGACCAGGAGTGTGATACTCTAGACACTGTAGTGTCCAACGTACTGACTGGACACTATGGTTATGAGTTATTCATGGGAAGTCTGATCTGCAATAGACAGAAAAACAGAGCTTATATACAGTTTGGATTTGCAGTTGGGATTTTCTCCAGGATGACACACCAGGGGGTGAGGTGACGTGATATGAAGCTACTCTTTAAGGTTTTCAGATCCATGGATACCAACCACAAATGAATGTAATTTAATCGCAATTTAAAATTTGCCATAATGACCAAATTTTACATTTTTATTTTACATTTTTTACCAACTGGGTATAACATAATTTTCAGTGTTGGCTTTTCAAGAAAGGTAGAAAGGTAGACTACTGACCCATTAAACTTTTACGTTTCCTTTCTAATAATTGTTACATGATTTCATGGTTGCAAGCTCAACTAAAAGACCTCAAACTAGACCAACAAGTTTAGGCATTGGAAAAGGGAGACACACACATTTGGATTATTTTTTTTCTTCTTCAGTCTTTACATGGGAAACAAGATCACTTTGCTGAGCAAGCATTTCTTATTTGCCGTATCTGCACCCTGCCTTTTAATCATGGTCTTCTTTGGCTATTATCTACTCCAAAATTCCCCAGTCCTTTGGCAAATCTTTGCAATTTATCTTACAACAGAAATGGTTCTGTACATTGTAGATAGATTACCTGTCCTTCCACTTTCCGTTTGTTTACTATAGCTTATGTTTGTGGAATTGCATTGGATTTAATCCCGATTAAGAATTCTGCTTTAGTGGTGCAGATTATTTTTAAAGCAGCCCAAAAATCCAGCCATCCACAGACTTAAAATTAGCCCAATTTCACATAAAAAGCATGACCCTGAATAGTCCACATGATATTGAAAACACATCTGTTTTTAGTAGAATGTAATGTTGTTATAGAGATAATGGAGTCCTTTACTTTTGTGTTAAGAAAATGTACCTGGATATTTGCCAGCAACAATAAGTTATCCACTGGGTTCACCTTTTTTGGTGTTGGTGAGATGAATAGCTTGCCTTCAAGATAAATGGTCATTAAAACCTTTTTCAAAACTGGAACCACAACTGGTCTTTATCAAATTCTGACATTTACATTTATTCATTTGGCAAAGGCTCTTAAACAAATGTCTGCATATGTTTGCTATGTGAAAGGCAGCTCTTAGTATCAGGAAATTAAAGTGTATTGACTTAAAAAGGGCTCTTTTTTTCCTTCTTTGATCCATACAATAGATCCGCACTCCAAAACGGAGCCATTAAAGTGCAATTCTTTTTTTCAAATTGGTCCTGATGTAGTAAATTGCTCTTCACTTATGGAAGCTGATTTAAGTGCAGTGTGGGCTGTATGTTCAATGTTGTGTTTGTGTTTCCCTGCTCCAGCACTATTTCAGATCAATAAAACATGCTGTGACTCAGTGTAGAGGACTGCACTTGTTAATGTTGGAGAACAAAAAGCAGATATCTTCTTTGGTGTTGCATTCAGACTCTCTTCAGAAGCATTGGCTTCCAAAGAACTACAAATCAAACACTAGGAATTATGCTATCTATCTATCTATTTATTCATTTATTCATTCATCCTTAATGACCATTTACTCCTGTCAGGGTCATGTTGGTTTCAAAGCCACATGGATTTGGACAAAAATTCTACGCAGACAGAGTGCTGTCTGATTTGAAGTGACAGATATAAAGCTTATTATCATGGTGTGAACAATTATCATTAGATTTCATCCTGAATGGAAATGTGTCTGCGTGTCCTTAAATGTAAAATGCCAATCAGAAAGAAAACTGACAAGGATGCATTACTTGTCTGTGTGTATTGAGGAAGAGAAAGAAAGAGAGCGAAAGAGAAAGATGGAGAGAGAGAGAGAGAGAGAGAGAGAGAGAGAGAGAGAGCTGCTGTCACTTTCTTTTGAAAGAACCTTGAGGACCTTGCTTATTTGATGGATAGAGGACTTCTAAAAGAAGGTACACTGCTTAAATCATATAAATTACTCTTTAGATATTGCACGTTATCACAGTGCATAGTAACGGATAATAATTATTTTTTTACACTTCCAGTGCATATATCCACAAATTTGCACACATGGTGTCATTTGACTTTGTACTTATAAACATGAGCAAGAAAGTATGTATGCATTCACAAACAAGCAAAGATATGTTTAAAAAAACTGTTATAAAAAATATTCAAACACTGTATTAAACTATATGTAAATGTTACGTAAAAACAAATCAACTTTTAGATACTACATGCTGGAAAAATATATTAGATCACGTTCTCGGGCAAATTGCACCTAGTGTCATTACAAAAAACATTGCCATTGTTTGGGAAGATTTCACACAAAATGTAGCATTCATGGTGAAGGTTAAGGACATTTCTAAAGTTGACAGAAACAACATTATTAAATAACACCCGAAAAGCAATAGGAGCAAGAGGAAAACCTAAAACATTTCTGTCAGAACAATCGGTTTGATAATATGCAGACGGAAAAATCATGGAACCACAGGTGTGCCAGGTAAAGACTTCAAAATTTGCTCATGGACTAATTATGAGGAAGTTAAGACAGAAGCCAGCAGTCACTTGAAAAGAGTTGCAGGATGACCTGAAAGCAGCAGGAACAACAGTTACACAGAGAACAACTAGAAGGGCACTCGGTAGAGTGCATAACTCTGCCAAGCCACGTATTCGGATTTGCATCAAAATCTAATCAATTGTTCCTTGGCCCATGGCTCACATTTCCTCAAAATTTCATCAAAATCCGTTCACTACAGCCAAACAAACGGAGGCGACAACATAACCTCCTCCAACAAAGTTCACGGAGGTAAAAAGCAATGAACACATCATGATATGGAGCTGCTTCTCTGCAGATGGTACCAGGGCATTATACATCATTGGAAGAATCACTAATGGAGCAATGTACCAAGACATACAATATTAGAGGAGAATTTAATCTCATCAGCCAAGAAACTGAATCCATGGGGAAGATGGATGTTTTAACAAGACAATGACCCCAAACATACAGAATGTAAAATAACTTGCATGGACACCTTGCATAGCCTAGCCAATCTCCTGACTTGAATCCCATTGAAAATTTATGGATTTTGAAATTGCCAGTCCATCAGAAACCTCTTTTCGACCAACAGGAAACGGGTTCTTGAACCGGTCCTGTTCAGGATTCTCTGAACCTTGGTGCCAGCTAGCGAAATGGCCCATGTTTTCACCAATTTTGAGTAGAACTGTTGTAATCAAGGATGCATCATGAATGGAGGGCATTGCACAATTCACAACGGGAGTAAACAGTAGTTGCAAGATGGCAGTACACATTGATTACCTGTGAGCTTTTGTTCTGTTATTGCAGATATTTGTTTTTGGGCCATTTTTTCTGAAGTTGTATCCTTTTCCATTGCATTCTCTATTGCTATGCTCCGCTCTCTCTCCAAACTAATGACACGCCCACTAATGTCATCACGGTTCACGCTGGAAAAATCAGCTGTATTTTGGTTCCAGCTATGAATCAACTTTTCAGGTTCTGAACCAATTTATTTTTGGTCGAAATGCTCCGAACAGTTCCAAATTTGGTGCGTGAACAAGAACAGAACCCATTCCCTGTTGTTTGAAAAGTTGTGAAAGAGATCCTTGTAATCTTAAGGAATTGAAAGTGGTTTGACAAGAGGAATGGGATAAAAGTGAACCACAATGCTGAAAGTAAATAGCAAAAAGCTAATTACGTCTTAGATGTCTCAATGCTGGAAAAAACAGCTTTGCAACAAAGTACTATTGTTGGTAACTGGTGGTGTCTGGATACTATTTCCCTATCAATTTCACTTATTAAACATATCTTTGTTTATGCTTAAAAATACACATTTTTCCTTTTTATAAGTACAAAGTCAAAAGACATTATGTATGTAAATTTGAAGTGGACATACTGTATGCAGTTGAAGTATATTTAAGCAATTTCGCACAAGCAAGAGTGTGGATATACTAAATATCGGCACAGCTGAGCTTGCAGGGTTGAGTGCTGTAGCTAATCACAGCCATGCCGATATTCAATATAACTGCAGGACTGCGAGTGTGATATTGCTTTTTTTTTTTTTTTTACAGCATTTCTATAAACAAGAAATTAATTGACATTTCAGACACAATATGACCAAATGTTCTGTTTATTTTTGCTCTGCTAATGGAAATAGAATGCAAAGAAGCTACACTCATGTTATAGCATGTTGTCTGGCTGGCTAGCTAGCTCACATTGATTTGTACTTTCCCATTAAGGGTACTTCTGATAAAGTTGGTGTCTCTTCTTCTTTTCATCTTCAACTGATGAGCTTTCATATTTTAAGTCAAAAGTTATATTCCTGAAAAGTATTATTTGCCATGTCTACTGATGATATAGCTAACTCTACTGTACTAACAGTTTCTAACTAGGAAGTGGAATTTTAAGTGGTGAACACAGACGAGTGGAGTGATACACACAGAGATATGTCTCATTGTAGTTATAGGAAATACAGGCACTCTTGGAACGCCTCTAAACCAATCAAATTAGTGGACGGGAACTAACTGTTGTATAATAAATAACTAAAACAAAAGTGTTGGAATACTTGTTTCTCTTCAGTGTATGCAGTAATGAATATGTAGATAGACATCTTTCTCAATCTTGAATGTATTTATGCTGAAAAAAATCACTGATGTTCAGTGAATGTCATCAAAAACAGTATGCCATGTGAACATTTTCAGAGTTGTTTTTTTTCCCCTTTGGATTTGTCATTTATGACCTTCCAAAAGTGATTGATATTCTCAAGAAATCATATTTTCAGTGGTTCAGTGTTTCAGGAGTGAGATGAAACTTGGATTAATAAATTAGCATAACTGACAGCAGGCTGTACCTGCTCAAGATTCTTCACAGCTGGCATGAGGCATCACTCTGAGCTGAATTTAAACCCTGACAGAACTACACTTCTATGTCCATGTTTCATGTCATTCCCTCTTTCCTTTCTTTATAGAGTCCTACCTTTACTTCATCAGACACAGAAATAACGTGCGTAAAATGCAAGCAGGACGTGTGAGTCATGAGGACAAATTACAGTATGACATTACACACATGCATATCCATCTAACAATAATGCCCTTTACAATAATAAATGACTCACTCTTTGATTTAGTCAGCTGTGACTGATTGTGCACACGGCACTTTGCCATTTCTCTCTCATCTCGCCTCACTCTTTGAAGTTACTGATTTAAGCTGAGAGTAAATTGGAATTTGGCTTTTATTGCAGCCTTGCAAGTTTGCCTTGAATTTGGTAAGGCATGGTACATTAATTGTGTGTAATGGAAAGGATTTATGAGAACTCTTTAATTGGCTGTATAAAGAATGCATTTTTCAGTTAATTGATTTGTGAAGGAAAGAGCAAGGCAAGCTGTCTGTGTATCAAATGGATTATTTCAGTGCTGAGACATAGCACAAGCTCTAGAAGCTAACAAAAGTTTAGAGAATGGGAAAAACACTTATAAAAGACGAGTGTGTTAGTGCAGGATGGTACGGGTTTATATATATATATATATGTGGCTAAAACACAAAGGTGTCAGCATTAACCTTTTCAGCAGTTTGTGCTACAGTAGCTCTTCTGTGGGATTG
>JAOTRR010000001.1:28541525-28553374 GCA_028570945.1 Gogo arcuatus
GGCAACCCTTCAGGCCCAAGGCTGCTTCTCTAACCTTCAGGCCATGGCTGCCCCTGTGGATGCATAAACAAAACATTCTTACCAAGCAAGTAGTTGTATATAATTATCTAATAATTTATTGAGTGCCACCTCCGTGTGCCAAGTGGATTTTTTTTTTTTTTTTTTTGATCCCATGGCTGTATTTCAAAGAATGAAAGTTTTACAGGTATATTATCAGCTCTATACCTCCCTCACTCGGTACTCAGGTTTTTTTTTTTCTTTTCTTTTGGTTCATTTAATTATGAGCAGTGTGAAACAATCCAAAAGTATCAAACTCTGTAAACCAACTACTAAGTACGTAAGCACACTAACAGTCCCCTTTCCCCTCAGCTGTGGATTATTGATGAGAAGAAATGGCGCCCGGGTCGAGTGGAGCACACTGTGGGCTGGCCTCTGAACAGAAACACATACGGAGGCTCCTTTCTCTACCACCTGAACGAAGGAGAGCCACTGGTGGCCCTGGGCTTTGTGGTAAGAAAAACAAATGAACAAGAAATTGAATGACCTAGGTTCTTGTTCTCATTTTGAACCATTGAGCTCTGCAGTGAATGGATGGTCTTTTAGCGCGCTCTTTGATCTGAATAGAGATTTCTCAGAATCGAGTTTCATTTGTTCTGTCTGTTAAAAATTGGTTGGAAAAAATATAACAAAAAAGGTGTGTGTGTATACAGACAACTCCAGAATTATTGTCCCTCATGATGTGGAAGAGCAATATTTCAAGCTTGAACTTGAGAGATTAAAACACTGAATCTTTTCCTGTAATCTGGATCCTGGACCGTTCCAGAACCATTTGGACATTTCCAGCCCCCTTATATTCTTATGTTTGTGCGGATGAACTTAACTCTTCATTTCACACCAGAAGTTTTCATTCACGTTAAAATCCAAAGATTAAGATAGAAATTGTTGCGGGACACAAAATCAACTGTGCATGTATGTTAGGGTCATTATTTTGAAAAGATTAATGTATGGCAAAGTGTTAACCTCCTGGCAGAGGCAACCAGGTTTTGTACTTCACAATTCATGCATTTAATTTTTCACAATTTGGGGCCACAACCTCACAGCATCAGTATCCACCACCAGATTTAACAGTGGATCTGATCACTTCATTTGATCTCTTCTGATCAGTTTTAATTCCAATGAAGGTACGAAGTTCAGAAGATGCCTTTTGTGATTTTCTTTTCTTTTCCTGCAAAGCTTTGAAACAACTTGTTATTGCTGAAGCTGAATTTTAATTGATGTTTAAACCATTGAAATCAACAAAACCCCATGGTTTTGAAACAAAAGAGACTCTTTTGTACTGAAAAGTCTATTGTGTTGTATTTGTGAAACCTCATTTTGGTCAAAGGCAACAGTGGAGTGTGTCTGTGGGGGGGGTGTATATAATTAGAATATCTTGAATTCTTGAAATTGTACTGTGAAACTTCCTGCCTGCTACTGAAACACTGTTACTGATTTCACTGTGTGCATGTACTTGTGTAGGTGGGTTTGGACTACACTAACCCTTACTTGAATCCGTTCAGAGAGTTCCAACGCTGGAAGCATCACCCGTCCATTGTCCCCACTCTGGAGGGAGGAAACAGGATAGCGTACGGAGCCAGAGCTCTAAATGAAGGAGGCTTGCAGGTACTGTGTCTGGGTTTGAATCACTTCACTTCATTTAATGCCTGGTTAACGAATGTTTTGTGTCTTTCTTCAGTCTTTACCCAAGCTGACGTTCCCTGGTGGTGCTCTGATTGGCTGCGGCCCGGGCTTCATGAACGTCCCCAAGATCAAAGGAACGCACACGGCCATGAAGAGCGGCATGCTGGCAGCAGAGGCTATGTTTAACAAACTGACAGACGAGAACCTGGAGTCAGCGACAGCAGGCATGTGACGTGCAGCTACTCAGGTTTACAAAACATACAGAACATGAAGCTAAAGAAATCGAAGATTTCCTTTTTTTTTTTTTTCTTTGTTTTTTTAGGTATCCATGTTCCTGAGTATGAGGAAAATTTGAAGAATTCCTGGGTCTGGAAGGAACTGCGTGCTGTGAGGAACATTCGGCCATCGTTCCACAGTTACTTCGGGCTGTATGGAGGGATGCTGTATACCGGAATCTTCTACTGGATACTGAGGGGAAAAGAGCCATGGACACTTAAACACTGTGGTAAGGAAATAACACACGTGTTCACCACTAAAGCTGAAAATTGAATACATCACACATTCAGCTTCTTTTATTATCCTTACATCATTTCTATTCATAATTAATTATTAATTGTCAATGACGATTTATTTTTTTACATTTTTTGCAGGTGTGGACTCGGCCCAGTTGAAGCCAGCAAAAGACTGCACACCCATCGAGTACCCGAAGCCTGATGGGAAAATCAGCTTTGATCTCCTGTCGTCAGTAGCACTCAGCGGGACCAATCACGAGCATGACCAGCCTCCTCACCTCACACTGAAGGACGACAGAGTTCCTGTAGCGCGGAATCTCACCATTTACGACGGCCCTGAACAGAGGTTTTGTCCGGCAGGTGTGTCTTTCTCTTGTCTTTAAAGGAAAATTCCGGGATTTTTTTTTTTTTAACCTGGGCTCCATTTTTCTATCTCTTTGGGTCCAAATATTTACTAGGGACAAAAATAAAAGATACCAATCGGTTCAGTATTGAATTAGAACGCTACAACCGGCAACCACAAAACGGTTATACAATGTAATCGTGTGGGGCAATCACCCGTGTCAAACTAAACCACTTCTTTTCGTAATGTAACATGACTCCACTCTTTCACTCATGTTTAGTCTTCTGGCAACAAGCCAATTTCCACAAGAGTGGCAAAAAGAAGTGGTTTAGGTTGATGTGGACAATTGCCCCACAGGATTACACTGTATAGCCGTTTTGCGGTTGCTGGTTATAGCATTCTAATTCAGTACTGGACTGATTTCAATCTTTTTTGTCCCTAGTAAATATTTGGACCCAAAGAGAGAGAAAAATGGGGTCCAGGATAAAAAAATAAAATCCTGAAATTTTCCTTTAAAGGTGCAATAGTCTTTTTATTTTTTTTTAATAATTCATTACTTGTTAAAAAAATAACCTGGAAGATATGTAGAATATGGTTAAAAATAATGGATTTAAGCTGTGACCTTGGCAAAAGTTTATAAAGTCAGGGCGAAGACTCTCTTGGAAAATTGACTTCCTCTCTGGAAGCCTTGTTTGTGTTTGCCTCCTGTCAGTCATTCTTATAGATACTGATCACCTAAGATTCTGGGGGTGGAGCTTTATGAACATGGGTGGGAATGGGTGTGAGCTCAAGGAGTAAACAAAGAAAGAAATCATTCAAATGTCAAACCCTAACTGTCTTGTGGGGGGAGGGAATAAGGCTAATCTTACCTAATGCACCTTATACTATGATAAGCCACTGTTGAATCCTCAAATCTGATTGGTCAGAAGGTGTTGATTTTAATTTTCTGTAACAGCAGCTTTCAAAATAGCACTGCTGATTCAAATCACAAATATTTGTTCGGATACGTCATCGTTTCTGTAGTAACTGCTTGTTCACAGGAACTTGTATGGTGGACTGATGAGAAATAAATCCACTTTATTAAACAATATAAAATTATGAATTTGTGCATGGTAAGGCATCACAGCAGCCCATCGTTCATGACATAAAGGAAGCCAATCAGATACTGATCCAATGCTTTAGGTATCAGATTAGTGTATGATGTTGGACTTTTTGATTTAATCAGTTTCAGTTTTTCTTTAACATTATACCTCTCCAGGTGTGTACGAGTTTGTTCCCTTGGAATCAGGTGATGGTATGAGGCTACAGATCAACGCACAGAACTGTGTGCACTGTAAGACATGTGACATTAAAGATCCCAGCCAGAACATCAACTGGGTCGTTCCTGAGGGCAGCGGCGGACCAGCCTACAACGGCCTGTGATCATGTTATGAAAATTTCTATTCAGGCGTATCTCACACACTTTCTAAAAAGATTTAATTTTTCCATTGTGTCTACAGCTCAGAATATTCCTATATCCACCATTTTCTTAAATAAATAAGTAAATATAGTGTGTGTGAGAGCATGATCATCATGCCTTAAGTGGCATCACATGTTCAAATTGCAGAGTTTGAAAGCCTATTGAAACAGATTTCAATAAGACTTTGCTACAAAAGGTTAATGTTTGAGCACACAAGGTGAAAGAGTTTGTCTGTCTGTAAATACACAAATATGGGCTAAGACTCATATGAGCAGTACTTATATGCTAACAGCAGTACCTCTGTGGGCTCAGGAGTTGCACTGTATATAGTCAAACTGGTTGAATAAATTCATTTTACCAAACCTCGAGCATGTTTTATTCTCCCTTCCTAAAACAAATCAACACATTTACTGTGAGAATGAGTTTACTTTCACAGTGCATTAAGATCTTACAGAGAAACATATATTCTGGATTGATTTAAGATAAAATAAATAGACAAAAAACTGAGCTCTCTAAGGTCAGCCTGCTTTCTAATTAAATAAACATTTTAAACAGTAGTCTACATGACCTTGCCACCAAACATCAGACTTATGTTCACACATTCAAGTATTGTATACTATCTGTAATGGATCCAATTCCCTTAATATTTCCTTCTGTAAACTGCATATCTTTACCATGGTTGAGATCCCTGGCTCTAATACTTCTGCATTTACTTGTACAACTACATTAGTGACTGTTGGACAAAGAGACATGAGCTCATGTAGACCCATGTATAGTCATGGCTGACTCGTTTATGCAAACATTTTGGAGTAAATCTTCTTTTCTCTCTCCTTTTCTTCCTTCACTTTCTGCTTGACCCTCAGCATTTCATTTGCAATAGCTGTAGAAGAGAAAAAAAAAGGTGGAACATTACATTTTTAGGCAGGCCCAAACACTAAAGTTCAAGGTCTGTCATTTTGTACTGCAGTCCAGAAACAGCAGAGAATATACGACAGCTCTTTCTGCGTATTCCTGCATGAGATTAAACTTGTGTAGAATTGAGTATATAACCTCTAAGTGCTCTTGATTTTTCCAATGTAGGGAATACTGAGTAGGGATGAAGGGCATTTTGCTACTTGTGCAAGGATTGGCAAAATAATCCGCTCAGAAACTCTTGAATTCTGCATGAATGCACAATGATCATAATTTCAGTTTGACAGGCTTCTGTATACTTTCATTTAGGAGTGTAACAATACACTCAGGTCACAATTTGAGTCATAATACTGCGTTCACAATTCAATTTGATTCTCACAAAATTTGTAAAAGTTGAAGTAAAATATAATAACCTATTAACTAAAATACTCCTTTTATTAAAAATGAAAAAAAGTTAATAAAGAGGCCTTTTTTTTTTTTAAATAAACGTTTATGAAAATTCGTACTACCTGCATTTTCTTTAGCTTTCGGCAATCTGAGAGCTCCGATTTCTTAAATCTATTTGCAGTCAATCGCACGACAGCTCTTTCCGCGTATTCCTGCTATTGTACACTTTTGTGCCCTCTGCTGTCTAAACAATGCAATTACACCGATAAAAATAAAATTACACAGCCAGATAATCGTGATTTTTTTTTTCATCAATTCGAATCATCAAATTTGTATCGCAATTTATCGTCGTACAATATATCGTTACATGCCTTCAATACATACATGATTAATAGAATGCTGATATCACACATTTCCAAGACGCAGGCACATTTTTTGCATTACGCCACAGCGTATCGTTACACCAACACCCTAAGAAATGATACGACTAAAGGTACACGATGTTAAACACTTGAATGTGAATATCTTTCAACATTTTTTTTTTAAATCTAGTAAACCTTTAATGTGACAGCCCTAATGAAAATGCATAATTTTTCATAATGAACGACAATAATAAAAAAAAAAAATTTTTTAATGGAAAGTAAATAATATAGGCAACAGACGTTAAGCTGTAGAGTACATGATCAATTTATGATTTGAGCAAGCTGAATCAAAAATCAATCTATGACTTGACCCCAGAAATTCCCAGCCTTGTACATTTCTAATACATAGTTGTAAATAATGAAAGCAGGTTGAGGATTGTAACGGGATGATAATGGACGCTTGGAATGACCCACGTTGCTGAACCTGAGATGAGCCGAATGTTAAAGGAAACACTGGGAATAAGACCGAGCTGGAATGGTAGAGTTGGAATTGTTCTTTGACCAACACTGAGAATTACACCTGTCTGCTGCAACTTACCTTTGTCGTCTGGTGCAATCTCCTGTGCTTTTTTCAGATCGATCTGTAAATTGATTAGAGGAAAAGATGAACATTCCAGCAAACACTACAGGTCATACAGAAGCACCAGACTTGAACACAGGAGAAGCACAGCTCTACAGAGATGGGAGTCTGATGTTTTTGCTGTACACTTTAAAACATTGAAAAATAACCATGAAGTTGGATAGAGATTGGATCGGCAATAACTTTTGAAGCAAAATGATGGACAGCACAAATGCTTTCCTCTTGCATCATTTAAGACTTGCAAAAAGCATGTGATTTGATTAAACACTTAGCTAAGACTGCTTTCACATATCCAGTGTTTAGTCGCACCAAGGGATGTTTTCACAGTCGGTGGGGTTTTTTTTAGGCAGGTGAGAACACAACTCAAACTCGGGTGTGGACCTAGACAACCAAACTGAGAGCAGCTTATGGAGGTGGTCTCAATCAGGTTTCAAGTGAACTCTAGCACGCTTTCACTGCAGTGAGAAAGTGATCAGACTCTTGTTTTGTGATCTTGTAGAATTTTTTTGATAAATATGAGCTGCTAAACTGAGCCAAAGGACAGAGTTGTAGTGCTACAGAAATGCCTTGTGTTCTAAATATTTGAACTGGAAAAGAGAAAATAAATGCTGTTATTTACATAACTATTTCATTGTTTATTTATACAGAGCCAAATTCATTGTTCTCTGTGCTTGGATGATTTTTGTGATTTATATACACACACTTAGCAACATTTTATGAATACATTTTCAGCCCTAAATGTCCCATAGACAACTTTTTTTTTGGTTTGTTTAATTATATGCAGTTTGAAACCAAACCAAAAGTATCAATTTCACTCCGATTTGGACCCAGCAAATGGACTAATAGGAGTGAAAACCTGTGCTAACGTGCTACACCAAAGTCCTAGTAAAGTGTGTCCACTTGGTGGCCATCTTGGTGACGCTCACAGGCAGTTGTTTACATTCATACCAAAAGGTCATGACAACAATCACGATGGTGATGGAAAGTTTTAAGAGAAACAGAGCTCATCTGTGTGTTAAATTTTGGCTCTGACATGCCATCTAGTGAATGTCACTTTTAAATATTCTGGATGTACATAAGATAGGCAGCGAATGAGTAAACACACTGCTTTGTGTTGGGCCATATGTGTTTCATATAACAGCACTTCCCATTAGACTGGTAAGTCAGTGCAAAAACCATATCATATATCACGGTAGTCCTATATTATAAATCTGGAATGAACTTTAAAAAAAATATCATCTAGGGTGGTCAAAGCTTGGAGTCACAAAAATTGCAGAGTATCCATTTGGGTTCCTTTGCCCAAAATGTTTGGGAAGCCCTGAGCTATACTCTCATGACTGTTAAGATACTGTTGGTCTTAGCCTCAGATGATTTTCCCACCATGCAACAGAGCAGATATGTTTTGTCCCCTTCTCTGGCCACAAGCTTCAGCATCTTTAAGGTTGCAAACTGATTGGCTCTCTGCACTTGTGTGTTATGTTTTCCATCTAAACATTTCAAAATTTTGGTCTTTAAAACTGTCTCAATATTTTCAGTTGAAACAATTATGAGATACGCTTGTTTTCATCAACAGGCTAAGCAAAGAAATATTTGGTCGTCTGCTATGAAATTAGACAGTTGTGATGCTGCGCTTGGTTAAGAGAAAATAACATGTGGATGTCAAAACAAAAATTATTGATAACTTTTTATCTCTGAAAAGCAGGGGGGCTTAGCACTGCTAGCCTATTAATACAAGCCACTCCGGTTTATAATCAGAGTTTGCTGAATAATAAGATGACGCAGAAGCTATCCAATTTAAAATGAATCTCAGACCGTGCCTTTTGTGTGTGTGGAGGGGGGTGTTAGGGGGCTGCTGTCAACATCACATTCAGAGTGAAGTGTACCGAACAATTTAATGAGCAGCACAGGTTTTGGTGTGTTCATTCGAACAACTGAGATAGAAAGAGCTCACGGTGTGTGCAATTATCCTTCTTACCATGGCCTTATTGAACTCCTTGAGGCCTTGCCAGGCCTGTGCTCTCCTGAACAATGCCTTAGCATGTGTCTGATTCAGCTCCAGAACCTGTGAAGAACATAGTGAGCAAACATGAATCAGATCATCGTCATCATCTCTCTCTACAGCTTATAAATAACCTTTAATTCAACCCTTTGAGATATGACTTTTTAAGGGATAGCATATATCAAAATAAATTAAAATATTTCATTCAACAGCATATAAGAAAGCAGTCTTTAATTGTAGTTTCACTAGCTACCTGGAGCTCCCTAAGAAATCCTGAGGTTAAAAAATAAAAAGAATCTACGTTCAAAAATATGCAATATAATTATCGAATATGCAAAATCTGTAGGAATTCTTAAAAGCAAAGAAATTTTTTATTTAATAATTAAAGTTTTAAGAAAGCTATGACCACTAAGCTTTTTTTTTTTCGCCCACTAGCTAGAGATTGCTAAGAAATCCTGAAGTTAAAAAATTTGTTTTGCTAGCTAGCTTGGTTTTAAACATTAGCCAGCTATGTGGAGGCTCCTAACAAATCATGGAATAAAGATTATTAGCCTTGCTAGCTAGCTAAGTAGACTTTTAACCACTCTCTCCAGGTAGCTGAAGATTCCTAAGAAATCCTGAGGTAAAAAAAAACAAAATGTTAGGTTTGCTAGCTAGATAAGGAGCCAGCTAGCTGAATGTTCCTGAAAATTCCTGGAGGTATCAAAAAAACAAACAAACAAACAAACAAAAAAAAAACAACTATTAGCTTTGCTTACTACAATTTTAACCATTCTTGCAAGCTGGCTGGAGCCTCCTAACAAATCTTGAGCGGGGAAAAAATTATATAGTTTTGTGAGTCAAATCAAAATTATTGGGCACGCACATTTAGAAACAAAGAAATGCTGACCAATGTAAGTACAATTTTAACCATTTTAGTGAATGTTCTGAACAAATACTAACATTAAAAAAATAGATTTATTAGTTAGCTAAGTAAGTAAATTTTAATCATTTTTAGCCAGTTAACTGAAGGTTCCTAAGAAATCCTGGCATTAAAAAAAAACAAATCTCTCTTACTTAGCAAACTCAAATTGTTACCATTTTTAGCCAGCTATCTGGAGGTTCCTAAGAAATCCTGAGGTAAAAAATTATTAGCTGTGGTAGCTAGCTACAATCTGAACCCATTTTAGCCAGCTAGCTGAAGACCCTTCAGCTAAGAAATCCTAAAGTTTAAAAAAAAAAAAAAAAGAGAGTTATCTTTGCTATTTAGCAAAGTATAACTGTTAGCATTTTAGCCAGCTATCTGGAGAATGCTAAGAAATCCTGAGGTAAAAATACTAGCTTTGGTAGCTAGCAACCATTGTAGCCAGCTAGCCAGAAATCCTGAGGTAAAAATTGTGGATCAATTTATATATAGCTTGAACTGCAAAATTCTAGGGAATTCTTAAAAGCAAAGGTGATTTCGGTTAAATACAATTAAAAAAGTCTATGCCCATTACGCTGCCCCTCATCTTAAACTTAAAGGTGCTATATCTTATCCTAGGCATCCTGATGCAGTACATATATATGTTTTCAATTGTAAACACTACAATATTTTTCTCCAGCTGTGTCAGATGCGCAACAGCCCTATCGTGTCCTGAAGCTTAACTCCCTAATTACATATGCAATCTGTACAGAAATCTGTAATCAACTGTGTTAGCAAAACCTTTTTTTTTTTATGAATTAGCCAGCTAGATTTGTCATTAAAAGCATGAATGATGAAGCTGTTTTGTGGGGGGGGACTTGGGGGCAGACTAAAGTGTTCCCTCTGTGGGCTTGCGTACCTCATTGCAGCTCTCGACGGCCTCCTGCCACTGCTGCAGTTTGAGTTTACAGGCTGCCGTGTTGAGGATACAGCTCAGAGCCGTGGGCTCCAGCTTCTTCTGCGCATTCTCATCATCCAGAGCATTGCCACAGGACTCTAAATATCTGCAATGCAGTTCAGGAGAAAAAAAAAACCTTGCTTTTTAGGACTTTGTCAATGAAATAATTGTGGAAAAATGTGAGATTTAAATGCAATAATAATTTTTTTATAATTTAAACAGGCACGCTGCAAATTGACGCACTCACCTAAGAGCTTTGGAGTATTTCTTCATAGCAGCCTGCCAGTTCTGCGCTTTAAAAAAGTTGTTGCCGATATTTTTGATGTCCTCCGCCACAGACAAGACTTTATCAGCCTGAAAGATGAATCACCTCATCATTACGTGTGTACTATAAAACAGTGAATGGCAAGTTTTATATTTACTACTTCTGATTTTCTTTTTTAATGAACTGCAAAGACTTTCAGGCAAAGTTGCAATCATGGATTTTTTTAATGGGGTCTCTAATTTAACACACCAGAATTTCTGATGAACGTCCCTTTTGGCACAATCCATGGATTCTAACGTGCATGCCTTGGGAACTTCCTACGGGGGGGTTGGAGTCTTTTAAATGTGACAAATTAGTTAATCCTGTGTCTATGCAAACAGCTCTGAAATATGGCCCCCTCCAAGACCCGTGCTGTATTTCCTACACGTACAGATTAGATATCAAAAGACATGTAAGGCTCACATCGTTAAAGTCGACGTCTGAGTCCTCAGGGAAGTCTGGGTGCACGTCTCCGGAGCTGTCATTAGGAGCCACACCCCAGTCATCACCTGCTTTATGTTCTCCACAATCAGCAATGATACATGACTGAGACAGAGAGAGAGAGAGAGAGAGAGAGAGAGAGAGAGAGATGTTAGAATTAGTCTGTATGTCACAGTCAGCTATTATTAAATTGAACTAAATCACATTAAACGCCCACCCACTGTCAAAGCACTCACATGCAATTCAATACTTCTCACACTCTCGCTTTGTGATTGCGTTTCATGCTTGGACAATTAAACTAACCATTTCTGGCTTCAAATCCAATTAAAATGTCTGAGGCGTCACATCCAAAATATCCAGCAGCTTCTTTTGTGACCGCACTCAATACATATTAAATCATGAGGAAACAGGAAGATGTACTTTCACAAATTTGAAGCCAATTTCCAGAAAAGAAAAACTTACACATGCACAAACATTATGTAATCAAAAGTAGTACAGCCAATCCAAATAACATACTACTACAGGAACTTAACAGCCACAATGAAGCTTCCCTACATTACCATGACCACAAGTACAGAGCTCTTTGCAAATAGGACAAGTGTTGCACAAGGTATTGAAAGTTTAATATTTTTCAATACCACAGTGTGGCAAATACTGTATCGTGCTTCATTATTAATGTTTCAGTAAAGCTGAGTGTAAATGTTTTTCGTAGGCCAAACAGAACTAGAAATTTCCACCAGACTGACAACTTTCTGTAGAGAGATCTGAAAATGATGACGAAACAGCAAAAAAGTGCCTCCTAAGCTTGTTGTGCGCCAAATCTTCCAGTAATGCAGCTCGGCCACTGCAGAGCGTCGGCTACCATAGATACACGCCGACTCTTCTGCCTTTTATTAGGTATGTGAAAATCAAGTTCCAATCACTGATCACCGGTTCACTGCTCCTGATCGGGCTTGGATCAGACGCGCT
>JAOTRR010000001.1:28668066-28682834 GCA_028570945.1 Gogo arcuatus
AATGTTATAGGAGAAGACTCAGTGCTGTTTTACTGGCAAAGGGAGGTTGTACAGACTATTAATGCAGGGGTGCCAATAACAGTGGCACATGTGTTTATGTTGAAAATAATTAGTTCTTGATGAGGGATTTGTTTTTCTCTGAATAAATTAATTTCAATTAAAGG
The DNA here is from genome assembly GCA_028570945.1 of Gogo arcuatus. Lineage (NCBI taxonomy): Eukaryota > Metazoa > Chordata > Actinopteri > Siluriformes > Anchariidae > Gogo > Gogo arcuatus. Next base: position 28,668,231 of record JAOTRR010000001.1, read on the forward strand.
TTGAATTTTTCTTATTTTTTCAGTGTGAGATGAAGCGACTTCACCAAAAGGTGGATTTTTTTTTTCGAACCCTTTTTACTAAACTTTACAAGGGGGACAGTAATCATGGAGGGCACTGTAAATACCTTTTTTGCGATATTTGAGAGTTTTTCGATAATCACGTGTTTCCATTACTCGTTTGCAATTTCAAATTGCACATTAAGTAGGTTAATGGAAACACAGCTAATGTTTCGGTTATTGTAATTTGTAGCCTCTTAAAATTAAGAGTCATGTTCTCATTAGCTGGGTTTCCATTGCATAAAACACAATTGCGGATGGTCTGTGTTTCCATTGAGTGATGTTATGCAATTAAATCTGGGTTTTCTCCTTTCGCAATAACTCTTACAGAGCGCTCATTTTTTCAGAAAAGTAGCATTTCCGTTTGCTCTTCATGCCTTGTCATGCAAAAAATGTGTTTCCTTTTCAATTTTGCAAAATATTGCGTTATCAAATCGTCTGAAAAACCATCTCATGTGAGTGTAAAAACGTTTGCAATATTTGAGCGCTTTTTTTGAGATTCACATTTCCATTACTCGTTTTTTTTAGTTAGCAATTTCAAATTTAATGGAAACACAGCTACTGACTAATACCGCCATATTCTCTCTCTCTCAGTTTGTGTGTATAGCACAACAGGACTACTGCTGCATCCTGAACCAGGTGGAGAAGAACATGCAGAAGGTGGAGGAGGAAGGGGAAATCGTCATGGTTAAAGAACATCGCGAGCTCGATCGCACCGGCACCAGAAAAGGACACATCGTCATCAAGGTGAGAATCTGAGAAGGTTTGTGCTTTGTTGTTGTTTCACTCAACAAGAACAACAAAAAAAATTCTTGTTTATGGTTCAACATGTCAGTTATTCTTAAACCTTATTCAGACAGGATTGCTTTCACTGGGTGACGTCTGGACATTAGGCGACATTTTCCATTCGCCCTACTAATTAAATCAAGGCAGGATGAGCTAGTTTACACAATGCAGTTTTTCTTACGAACCTGGATATTTGCGTCATGTGCTTCTATGTTTTACATGCAGCTGCAGTTAGTTAATTTCTAGAAGACGAAAAGTTACTTGATATTACGGCATAGTGGCTTTAAGACACAAATATACTTCTTTCACCACGCGTACTTGTGCTCGTGCAACTGCTACACAAGCAGGACTGTACACACACTTGCTTGTGTATCTTACTGAGGATTAAATGTGACATCCACTAAAAAGGCGCATCTGAGCCTCAGCATCTCAGTCCATATGGTTTCCAGGTCATAATGTAATGTTTAGGAATTTCATACACAGTGATGTTACACACAATAATGAGCTCCATTTCTCTTTAAAACTTTCTTCACTTGTTTGTCATTGGGCTGCATCTCAAATCTAAAACACTGACCTGACATTTAAATGTATTTACTAATCTGGAAAATACAGAAGAATAGTCCTCAAAACAGACCTTTCGGTAGGTTTAAGAGGTTAATACTGAACAATCTAGAAGAATACATAAGTATCCAAAAAAAAAAAAACAACAACCGCAAATGTAATTTGGTCTCTAATTTCCTCAGAGGAAACAAAATGAAACAAAATTAAGATGGAATTTCCTCAGGACCCCTCAGAACCCTGTGTGAATAGAGCATTAGACATAAACTTTGCTTTAAAAGACATTGGGAGTGTTATTTGTCTTCATGTGGCGGATTTGTTCTGTTAAGCTGAGGGATTTGGTGCTTAATCGTACGATCGACAGTATAGAATGAATTCCATGGATGTATATCGAGCACATGCTGTAATTGATTCTAGAGCATAAAAAATCTGCTGAACGGAGCACAGTGATGTTTGTCAATCTGCAAACCAAACGAGTGAAGCCACTTGGCTGATTGCAGGAACAAGGAAAGGTCACTGAAACTAGCCACTTCACATGTATTGAGGAACAAAGCCAGATCTAACAGTTCTTCCATACTGCAGGGCACAACAGAGCGTCTGACCATGCACCTGGTGGAGGAGCACTCAGTAGTGGACCCCACCTATATTGAGGACTTCCTGCTCACCTACCGCACCTTCCTGTCCAGCCCCATGGTGGTGGGCAGGAAACTGCTGGAGTGGTTTCATGACCCCAGCCTCAGGGACAAGGTAAATATCTAGACGTCATGTGCGTACAGGATTCTCAAACAAATTGAATTTTAAATGGTTTTATTCCAAAAACACTTTCCAATTTAATAACAACAATAATAGTGGACTTTTGAATTAAACTTTGTATTCTAACTTTGGAATAAATGCTCGTGTTCACAGGTTACACGGGTAGTCTTGCTGTGGGTGAACAATCACTTCAACGACTTTGAGGGTGACCCCGAGATGACGCACTTTCTCGAAGAGTTTGAGAACAATCTCGAGAGGGAGGTCAGTTTTTAAAAATAAATAAATAAATAAATCCTGTCACTACAAATGTTTTTTGAACAATGCTGACCCTAACCCACTATAATTTCTTTGCTCTTGTGTGATGAAACAGAAAATGTTTGGGCACTTAAGACTGTTAAACATAGCTTGTGCTGCCAAAGCCAAGCTCCGGGTGGTGACTCTGACTAAGCCGTCACGCGAGGCTCCTCTGGCCTTCAGCCTGCTCGGTGGCTCAGAGAAAGGCTTCCGCATCTTCATTGAGAATGTGGAGCCGGGTAGCAAAGCTGCAGAAGCAGGCCTCAAACGTGGAGATCAGGTACTTCTGATCATATCTTGTGTTGGCATGGTCAAGTGTAGCTATAGAGGATGGAGTTGGAGCCAGTTCCAGGCAAGACAATCACAGATCTGCTAACCTTGACACATTTTGCATAGGAGTATGCTGTGATGAGTTATCACTCAGAAATATGCCAAATGAGGCTCCCCCCCCAAATAAAAACCAATCAGCATTGGTGACTTAGTGGTTAAGACTCTTGACTCTTTGGAAAACATGACAATCTATAAATAAAACATTTGCTCTGTGTTCCTCTTAGATCCTGGAGGTAAATGGGCAGAACTTTGAGAATGTACAGCTGTCCAAAGCAAACGAGATCCTGCGCAACAATACACATCTGTCTATTACTGTGAAAACAAATCTCTTGGGTAAGTTACACATTAAGCAAGCGCAAGGGCATCTTTTGAGAGAGAAATGAGAAGACTGGAAAAAAGCCAAAGGTTAAAACATAGAACACAGTCAGATTTATGACTGATGGATTTCAGCTTGAGAACTAATCCAAGATGTGCTACTACTAATTCAAGATTCTTTTATAGCCATCCAACAGTGTTGATGGGAATTTGGTTCATCTTTTGCTGGGATTTGACTTGGCCAAACTCAAGATTCAAGATTTATAATCCATAATCAGTTAACTTTCTTGCTTCATTAGGTTGTAATTGGGGTGAAAACTGCTCCGAGATCAGCACTTTGAGTAAGAGTAATCAATGTATCATGTCTGAGCAAACATAATTACGATGCCATCTTCTCTCAGTTTTTAAGGAGCTTCTGGCTCGACCTGAGCACGACCAAGAACCTGACCACGAGGAAGAGCTGGACAGGAAGAATGGGGCTCCACACATTCCCAAGATCGGGGATATTAAGAAGGCAAGCCGTTACTCCATCCCAGATCTGGCCGTGGATGTGGAGCAGGTGATGGGTCTGGAGAAAGCAAGCAAGAAAGCCAAGGCCAACACAGTGGGCGGGAGGAACAAGCTCAAGAAGATCTTCGACAAGACTTTGACCAGTATTCTACCGCCCAAGCCGTACAAGTCAGTGTGGATATATATACAGCATATATAAGTGCATATAATATACAGCATGACCTAGCCACATGTCTAACCACTGTGGTGTGTTCTGCAGTGATGTTGGTGTAGGTCAGTCCCAGGATGACAGCATTGTCGGAATGAAGCAGTCGAAACAGATCCCTCCTGCTCTTCCGGTCAGCGGAAGCTTATCGTCCAGTAACCCCGACTTGCTGCAGTCTCACCATCGTATACTTGACTTCAACAACCAGCCAGGTAATAGCTGGAAATTAAATGATCTTTGAGATGTTACACAGTATAATATCACCAAGAAGATATGCTTCGAATGTAAATTTCAGGAGTTCATATTATACGAAATTTCCTCTTTTCAGAACCCGTTCCTAACAGTGAGTACCAAGTTTTCGAGTGGCTCTTGATGATCACTTCAGTAATCGTTCTCTTCTCTTTCCATGATTTTCCTATTTCAGGGTGTTTTGATTTGCTTTCCAAGATCTTGATTTGATTGATGGTTCCCAATCATTTCTTTCTGCTAAATTTGGTGGTGTTGAAATAGAAGTGCTTCGAATGCTAGCGATATTAATAATCAATTTCTCTCATGTCCCAGCCGCATAATGCTAACGCTCCCTTTTAGCAAACGGTCTCTGTTTACTTTTGTAAACTGTAGTGTTGCTTTAATCTTAACACTGCCGATGCTAAAGCTGTTGCCTTTACTTAAAGCTTGAACCATTGATTCGGTTGTTTGCACTTCAGTAGTGAACCATTAATCTGCTTAAATTAATCATAGCTCATACAGTGCACCCTTTATTCTAAATTGATTCTCAGGACTTAAAGCCTTTACTCACAGCAGTGTTGGGATAAAATCAACTCCAGATTCCAGATTGATTTTTTTTTAATTTGCTTTTTGTGTGGTTCTAATGAAAGGGGAAGGGAATGATCATTATGGGATGCAGCACATCTGTCCCTTCATTTAATTTAGATAAAATGTTAGCAAAATTGAATTTTTTTTTTTTTTGCCGCATGCTTCTCCTCAGACATGTCAGACCAGGTGCTGCGTGTCTTCAAGGCTGATCAGCAGAGTCGTTACATCATGATCGGCAAGGACACTACGGCCAAGGAGGTCGTGGCTCAGGCCATCCGGGAGTTTGCTCTAACCGCCGCACCTGAAGCTTATTCACTGTGCGAGGTGTCTGTCACACCTGAGGGTGTAATCAAGCAGCGGCGGCTTCCTGAGCAACTCTCCAAACTGGCAGACAGAATCCAGCTCAGCGGCAGGTATGAGCTCAGATTAAACGCAGTCACACGCAAAATGTAAAACATACAGTAGAAATGTTTAGCAGTTATGCATTTAACCTATACTGTGTAACTAATGTTTAATTTCTAACTATTTTATACCACTGCGCTGTTGAATTTTCAATTCTGATTTGTCAGAAGGTGTTGATTAATTTTCTAACACCAGACAACAGATTGTAAACCTTGAATATATTTATTATTATTTATTTTCCTATAACCGCTTATCCCATAGTATAGAAAATGCATAATGCACTATAAATAATTACATGTGATGATACTGTAGCAAGAAATACACTGACCTGGCAATCATACACATCTTCCTCCAAATTTGAAGGTACTACCTGAAGAGCAACATGGAGACGGAGACATTGTGCTCAGACGAGGATGCCCAGGAGCTTTTGAGAGAGAGTCAGATCAGCTTGCTGCAACTAAGCACTGTGGAAGTGGCCACGCAGCTCTCCATGCGTGCCTTCGAGCTCTTTTGCGCCATCGAGCCCACTGAGTACATCGATGACCTCTTCAAGTTGCGGTCACGCCTGCCCGGACCTTCCAGCCTCAAGCTCTTTGAAGAGTCCATAAACCGAGAGACCTTCTGGGTGGCCACTGAGGTGCTGAGGGAACCCAACCAGCTGAAGCGCATGAAGATCATCAAGCATTTCATCAAGATCGCCCTGCACTGCCGCGAGTGCAAGAACTTCAACTCCATGTTTGCCATCATCAGGTGAGAAAAGAAGGATGAAATCTTGCTCTGCTCAATTCCCACATATCTCAGCATTTAAGATACAAAGATTACCAATTGTTGTAAAGGCTACGTTTACAGATGTCAGTGTGGGATGACCCATCAGTAGACTTTACACACCAGCTTCATCCAGTGTTCTGCCATCAAAGCGACAGATTTCACTATAATTCAACCATTCATGTTTTTCAGTGGTCTAAATCTGGCGCCCGTGTCCAGACTGCGAGGAACTTGGGAGAAACTTCCCAGCAAGTACGAGAAGCTCTTCAGTGACCTGCAGGACCTGTTCGACCCGTCCAGAAACATGGCCAAGTACCGAAACGTTCTCAACAGCCAGAACCTGCAGCCGCCAATCATCCCACTCTTCCCAGTTATCAAAAAAGACCTCACCTTCCTCCATGAGGGTAAGACAGAAGGGATTTGCTAGCAGATGTACAATCCTCTCACTCGATAACAATCTATTATAATTTTCTCTCAAACGTCTGCTGTGAAACATTATGGACTGATCTGCAAAACCAAAACTGCATTTAGATTTTTCTGAATTCATTAAAATATTATCAGGATACAGTCCAGGTACAAGACGCAGAAAAGGATGTGGTATAAACGAGACCTAATTCTAAGTTTCTTCCAAGTAAACTAATATCAATCCCAATATTAATGTAAAAATGCACCAGTAAGAGTTTCTATAATACAACTTCCTGTTTCACATTGCTTGATGTAAGCAGCATCACTTGAGCTTGAAACCCTCTCACCTCTCTTTAGGCAACGATTCAAAGGTGGACGGCCTGGTGAACTTTGAGAAGCTGCGTATGATTGCTAAAGAGATCAGACACGTGGGTCGGATGGCAGCCGTCAACATGGACCCAGCGCTGATGTTCCGCACAAGGTGATTGAGTTTGTTCAAACCTGCGTCAAGACGAAGTGTCCGGTTCTGTCCTCACTTTAGGCTGCACTTCACTGGAGAGCTTCTAGTGCACTTAGAGCACATCTGGATGTAGAGCGTCACGCATTCACACACAGGCTTCCACTAGAGGTTTCTGATTGGCTGCTGATGTTTCTGTATATGTGTGTTTGTTGTATCATGCTGGAATAAATGTTCTTGTGTCTCTGTGGGCCTCTGGTGCTGCTCACCTTGGTACTCTTTGTCTCTTTCTTGTCATCTAAGCATATCTCCCTCTCTTTGTCTTTTTTCTTCCCTCTCTCCCTTTCCCTCTTGGTCTGTTCATTTCTCTCTTCTCCTCTGCCCCCTACATCACTATTCATGGCTGTCCCTTACAGGAAGAAGAAGTGGAGGAGTTTGGGGTAAGTCTGGTGACCTCTTGGTGACCCTTGGCCCCATGCCTCCTTGCTCTCATGCACTCCTCCCTTCTCATCTTTAATTTCAGCTGCCTCCTCACCATTTCTGTTTGTTCATGTATATATTTTTGGTACTTTTTATTTGAATGTGCTTCCCGCTCTGACGAGGTCATCCCTAGAGTGTGATGCAGTCACTTTTGCTAGTCCGGGTCAATGATATAAACTCACACATCCTTTAAACATGAACTAATTCTGCACAAACATGACTACACCATTCTGCATGATTATATCAGCTTATTTTTTACCATCTATTACAGAATAATAATCTGACCATTCATGATCCACCTCAGCAAAAGTGATACGGTCTAACACGTTTAACCTCCAGCTGCACTACTCACCAGAGCCGCATGTTTTACCAGGTTTTATTTTCAGTGCTGTGCGAGTTTGCTGGTTTGTTTTAAGTTCACAATTTTGTGTGACATAGATGAACTGTATCTTGAAGGTGAAACCCACAGTAATTTATAAAACACTGTATGATGGATTCTACGTTTTAACTAAGTAAGTACGTGAAGTAGGTGACTGAAATATACACATTAGTCCTGTGTACTCCTCTTTCTGATATGTTTTTGATACACGATCGGTGAACAGATAAATCAGAGGTTCAATAGGATAGGATTTGGAGCTGTTTTGTTTATTACGGAATTACATTTTAGTCAGTATTGTGCGGTTTGATTAGAATGGGTGGTGCATACAGCTTTCTATGGGACTAGCAGGCCTAGAAGCCACGCCTCCTTCAGTCGGACTGACAAGCACGCAGGCTATGACTCCTTTAATAAGACCTGGCAAAGAGGACAAGCCTGTTTTATTGGGACTGACTGGTACAGTGACTTTAGTGGGATTGACAAGCAAGGTGGCAACACCTCCTTTTACATGAAAGACAAGTACAGAGGCCACGTCTCATTCACTGTGACTGACAGGCCCTGATGCCACACCTGCTTCAGTATGTCTGATGGACAGAAGCCACACCTCTTTCGCTGAATCCGATAGGCAGAGGCCACACCTCTTTCACCAAGCCTGATGGACAGAGGCCACATCTCTTTCATTAAGTCTGATAGTCGGAGGCCACACCTCTTTCACCAAATCTGATAGAGGCCACATTCCTATTTCCTACAAATGGCAATGCATTGTGGGATTGCATGAGCACCTATTCACCGCTGTGCTTTCAGACATGGCTGCACAAAGGCAAAACATCCAAAATAGTGCACTGTGTGGTGAAAAGGGTGCCATTTTAGACATGAGTGTTTAAGCAAATTAATTTGATAAATTTCCTAAATATTAATGCAGTAGTAATACCAAGAATAGATTTCTTGATTTTGTTGTTATTGAATCCCAAAAATTAGACTGAAAAAGGCAGGTCTTTAAAATGATTCCTGTAAGAGCTGCTTAGGTAAATGTCAGTGTACATCCTGATGCATCTGGAAACTTTTCAGTTGTCATCTGTTACCCTAACCCCACCCCCATTCAGTCTAAAAAGAAAAAAGAAAAAAAACAACCTTGCTCTTCTCTTCCTTTTCGCCTGATTGGCTGAGATGCAAAATGCATGGAATGTTATAAGAATGCAAGGAATGTGACATTCTGCATGTCTGAGTCTATAGCAGTGTGGACTAAATGTCCCACCGCACTGTCCTCACTCCTGTGTGTGTGTGTGTGTGTGTGTGTGTGTGTGTGTGTGTGTGTAGGTCACTGAGCCAGGGCAGTGCCAATGCAGCTGTACTGGATGTTACTCAGACGGGTGGGCATAAGAAGCGTGTAAGGCGGAGTTCCTTCCTCAATGCCAAGAAGCTGTACGAGGATGCACAGATGGCACGCAAGGTCAAGCAGTACCTGTCTAATCTCACATTGGAGACTAACGAGGAGAGCCTGCAGACACTGTCTATACAGTGTGAACCTTCTATAAGTACACGTGAGCCTCTATTTTTATATTAAAACCATGACAACTTGGCCACCACACTGTGTTGATGCACTATACAGTCACATGGACATCTGCATCAGCTTGTAGGGCCATTCTACATAACCTCATATCCCTCTTACAGTGCCCAAGAGCTCAGGGGACAGGAAGAGGCCGGACACCTCACCTGTGGTAGCGCGAGCCGCGATGCACCCACGCCAGCAGCTCCAGAAATCCAACCAGGCCCTGCAGGTGCCCACTGTCGCCCTCTACCCGTCCCGCAAGAAGGTTCCTGTCAAAGACCTGCCACCGTTTGGTAAGCCTTGCACACACTTGACGTTTATTTTGATTAAAATCAGGCTTGTACTTTTTGTACTGGGTTCATATTCCTAATGAAAATACTTAAAACGTTTACTGTTCGAATGCATTTGAAGGTGAATGACATTAAAGATACATCACTGCCAGTGTGTAGTTACTGGATTGAAAGAAAGCTTATTGTATTCCATCATTTAAAGTTATTAAAGAGTTCTGTTTGAAACAACTTTGAAGCAGTAGGGAGGTAAAGAGCGAACAAGCTTCAGGTGCAATGGTTGGTTGGCCATTTCTAATTTCAGTAAAATGGCCTTTTTCCTGTGAAAGTATGCAGCTCTTGGCCATATTTACTGACAAAGTGCCAGACTGCCCTGCCATAGACAAAGCAATCATTAGCAGTAGCACTGTACAATACACATAAACTCAGGAAGCCCCTCTGGCACAAAGGTGGTCCTAATCATTACCAATTCACTAAATATGCATCCTACATAGGGTACAACATAATGGTGTTGCCCAGTAGAACACCATTTAAGATCCAGTCACGAGTTACTACAATACGTGCCTGTTCAGAATTGCTAACTGCTTACATACTGTATAATTTCACTTGTAAATGGCCCTGAATTGAGCCTTGAGGTATTCCACAATACACACAGTAAGTAAATGACACAAACAAATCGGACAATATAATATTTTTAAAAGATACAATAGCCATATGAAGCTTCCAACTCTACAGCTGTATATCACAATTTGTAGACTTGCCCTACGTTCACACCAAACGCGGCGAGAGCGTTAAAACAACCAGAAGTAGTTCATTTTCTATGTGAGCCAGTGTGTCTCAGAGGCGAGATCGTTGGCGGCGCGTCTTGGGCTGTGAAGGCGTCAGAATAAAGTTGAAATCCAGGCAACTTTATGGTAATGAGCTATGATGTGGTTCGGCAGCAACCAATCAGAATTTAGAAGTGCTCCACTCTAAAGAATCCTAAAGAACAGAGTCTTGTCAATTTTGGTTCCATTCAAACCGTTCTCAAGTAGCCTACCGTGAAGAAATTAATAATTGCAACAAAATACTGTACATTGTCAAGAGCATAGACTTTGCTTAGCTGGAGAAAATAATGATAAATGGCATTAGGCTTAAATATGTACGGTGGCAGCTATGCCATTTTAGCCATAGCATGCAAGCAAGCTATTCTGAAACGTGGCTAATGAGGTGTTTATTGAATGTGTTTTATCATTTCACTAGCGGATGAAGGCAGAAAAATGTGCAAGTCATTGAGGGACATGTAGAAAAGAGATGAGGAAGGAGGCAGAGAGGAAGAGGAGTGGTGCAGTGGCAAGCAGTTCCTGGCCACGGGGCTACAGTGGGATCACGGCCTTCCTCATCCCCTTCCTGGAAGATCGAACAACTTACAATAATGTGGTTGGGGGGCTTGGGGAAGACCAGGACCACTGAGCCAGAGGCCGAGAGCAAGCCAGGGGCTGACAAGGCTGTGAGGGGTGTTAGTCAACTTATTTCCCTCCTAGTCTTGTCAGCTAATATAATAAAATATTTTTCCAACATTTCTGGTTACATGTTTTATATTATTTTCAAATCTGTCATTCTGCTTTTCAGTGAACAGCTGTGCACAAACATTACATCTTCTGCTGAAAATGGAGATAATGCTTTTTTGAGCAATTGGTGGCTCTTAAAAGAGCTATTTACAGCCATGGATCATGCTACAGGTTGCCAGGGGACAGCTCCCTCTGCAGAGAAAAAGGAAACAAATGTCCCCCGGACACGGATGTCTTCCCATGTGGAGTTGTTGCTGCCCACTCAGGTGACCTCCTGTAGGCCAGCAGCTTCTCCATCTCCAGGCGATGGTATGGGCATCGTGGTGATGCTTATGGTCCTCCTCAGGAAGTTATGCAGGACACAGGTAGCCTTCACACAGGCGTCCACGTTGGCAGGGCTGATCCCAATGACTCCTCTGTACATGCACCACTGAGCTGTTAAAATACCAAAGGTATTCTCAACAATCAGCCTTGCCTGTGACAGCCTGTAGTTAAAAACTCTGTGCCTGCCAGAGAGATTTCTTCCTGGAAAAGCTTGCATGAGGTGTCGCCACCACGTGGCTGTGGTCCCAAATGTTCTGCACCTGGCAGCAGGGCATCCTATGGCAGGCCATGGGTCACATCTTGGAGTGTCTGGATAAAGGTGGAGTTAGCCAGTACACCGCCATCACTGTTCTTCCCATAGCTACCCACATCCACTACTTGGAAGCAGTACTGAGCATGTACCACTGCCACGAGCACAACTGAGTGACTCCCCTTGTAATTGTAGAACAAGGACCCTGAATTGACACAACATGTTTTCCATCGATGGACCCGAGACAGTTGGGGAAGTTCCACCAATGGAAGAGTTCAGTGGTGATGCTTCGCCAGTCCTCACTGGTGGGGACTGGCATGAACTTGTGCACCAAGGCATCCCATATGGCCCTGGCAACCTCACTAACAATTCCTGCCACAGTGCTCACTCCCATGTGATAGCTGTAAGCTATAGTGCTGTATGAAACACCAGTGCCCAAGAATCTGCAAAATAATAATAATTAGTTGGCAAAATGCACAAGCAAAAATAGTGTTAGACTATATTACCAAGCCATTAAACACTGAAATAAATTTTCAGACCAATTAAAATACAAAAACAAAATTTCAACACCATTTAAAACAAAGGTAAAAAAGCATAAACACATTGTAGACAAATTGTGAGGCGATCACCCAGGCAAATAGAGCGCCTATAGTTGGTGTCCTTCGTGGCCCCACTTTTGACAGTAGGCTGGCAAACTGGCACCTATCCAGCCTGAAGTACCTCTGAAACCGGCGGTCATCCAGACGCAACTCCTGCACCAGCTGGTGATATTCCCCGAGCTGAGGATCCGGTGAACCCATGATTTCCGACGTCTTTGCCGCGAGTAAATCAATGCCACACCGAATGCGGCTACTTCTCGATGATCCATAATGACATTATGAATTTGATCAGAAGTGCAACACTATTTATAGGCAACGTTTTTGCACTAGAACGCCCGTTTTTAAACGGGAATGCAATTCATTGGCTCAAAACAACACTGATTTGACCATTTACAGTAATTAGCCACTAAACTTCAACCAGGACCAGGAACACAGTTAATGTAGGCTACACACAAAGTAACAATGTTAATTAAAGACCATGTAATCGTAATTGTTCACTATTTTCCTTCGTCAATCGATTTCATATCTTCACATTTTAAAAGATTTCATGAGGTGAACTGGTCACTCGGTACAAAGATACCGGTTGACGTGTTTGCTTTGTGGCCATTTTAAATAAAGTTTGCAAGACGAAGCATTCTGAATGAACTTGAACCTATTTCATCTAAGTCACAGAGCATCCACGAAGTTCAGCAGCATCGTTGGCAGGGCAGCCAGAGCGAATCTTGACGCTTTTACCATGTTTGGTGTGACCGTAGGGTTAAACGCAAATAAAAGGAAAACGTGGGATGTTTGGTTTTTGGTTTTCATTTCTTTTGTCTCTGGAGGCTTTTGAGGAAATTCGTAATATACAGAATATTACAAGATCAAGATCATATTATTTCGGCTGTGTGTCTAATAAAAGGGGTGTACATGGGGAAAAATGCATATTAAGGGACAAATTAAGTTCTAAATTGCAGAGTTTTCTCAACAACCTTGCCTTTAATATGTGTAAAAAGAGCTACAAATGATTTCCGTGGCATGTTTTTAAGAAAGTTACTTCTTGCTCTCTTGAAAACCCGTATTTATTTTTGACCTGTTTACACATACTGATGAACTCTGCGGTGGTGTTACGTGAAATTGTGGCTGTTGTTGATCAGACACTCTGTCCACAGGCATGAATTCTCCACAGTCCCTGAAGAAGATTCTGTCTCTGTCAGAGGAGGCAGCTGAGAGACACAGGAAGCAGACGGAAGATGCCGTGTCCAGTACTTCGTCTCCTCCTACATCTCCTCGCAGCTCCCCAAAGAAAGGTAATGAGTCAGTATCGGTTGTTAGTGTGTTAACAAATATTTGATTGAAATACATGGCATCTCAATTGTCAAACAGATCAATTCTGTTTTAAAATACTACGCTCTTTAGTAATAAGTGTGCGATGTATTGAAATAAAGTGGTTTAGTGTACTCATACTTTTGGACCTTTGGGTGTTGTGTGTGTGTGTGTGTGTATAATCTGTGGCATTGTCGCCCCATGGTGGCAGCTCAGTGATATATGCATGCACATACAGCACATCGTTTCAGTATTCTGCGCACATCTAGCACCCTCTGCTGTTCACATGGCGCCATGAATCAGATGGATTGCTTACTAGAACGTTCTGCCATCTTGTGGCAAAACATCCAAAAGCAAGATGCTAGAATATTCTGTATTCTTTAAAGGGATCCTTACTGACCAGGCCATCAACTAAACTATGCTATGGTTGCTTTTTTTTTTTTCTGACATGGTTTGTGAAGCCGAAGTGGGGCTTTATTTCCCACTAGAGAAAGGCTTAACTAACTAATATAATGATTATGTGAATAAAATATGGAATGGTAACATTGTGGTTAAAGCAAAGGTTTGAGCAATTTGTTTTCTCTCTTACGCCAAATGCAATTAAATAGCCAAGACATGTTTGATGTCTTAGGTTTGCTAATATACTTTGCATTGAAAAGGACATAATGTATAAACACAGTCTCCACTTTTTTTCTCAGCACATACAGTATTTTGGTGTCACTTCGACACTTGTATCAGACTTGGAGTAGGAGGCGTGGCTTAAATGTGAAGGTGGTATTTTCTGCAAAATTTGATTTTGTTAAACTAAAATACTGTAGTTCCATTGTGATTTGTAAATTATTGTAAATAGGCATGTAACGATATATCGTGTGATGATAGATCGCGATATAAATTTATGACGATTCGAATCAATGAAATAAAAAAATTAATTGTGATTTTTATCAGGCTGCGTAACCTTATTCATAGCTGTAATTGTTTTATTTAGACAGCAGTAACGTAAAATAGTTGGAATACACGTGACTTACGTGACGTGAAGTAACGAAGCTCTAATGCCACCAGAACAAACAAAAAACAGACCTAAAATAACACAGAGCTGTTGTGCGATTGACTTCTTGTTAAATCTATTTGTACAATCAGAGCTCTCTTTTTACAGACTGCTAAAAGATAAAGAAAAGAAAATGAAGGTAGTACAAATGTTCATAAAAGTTTATTAAGAAAAGGCCTATTTGTT
>JAOTRR010000001.1:28683926-28695587 GCA_028570945.1 Gogo arcuatus
TTTTCTCATTTTTTCAGTGCGAGATGAAGCAACTTCACCAAAAGGTGGATTTTTTCTAACCCTCTTGGCTAATCTTTACAAGGGGGGCCAATAATTGTGGAAGGCACTGTAGACATGCATCTTGCATAATGCTAAACTGGTTGTTATTATGATGTTCCCTTTCCCCTTACTTGTAAGCATCTTGCCCAAAACAGAAAGAGAACCATTTGTAGCCTGTGATATTTGGGTGGATGTATGAGCTCCTGCTGCATTCAGAGATCAGCACAAGACTGCGCCATTGAGGAAACTTGATGCTTTATTGATTCGTCTACTTCCGAGCACAATCCGGTTTGGCACCGAGGGACTCGGCTGACTTTCTGAATCACAGTCTGGTGATGGTGCTGCATCATTTTTGCTTTGATTGGAAATCTGATTAGAGGGGGAAATAATCATAGACAGAAAATCTCTTTCACAGCATCCAGCCAAAAGTTTTTATTTTTTTTGCTTACAGAAGACATACAGTATGTGCTAACTACAGTAGCAGTGATTACTGGCTTTTTTCACCTTGTACAGCAGGAAATGTTTTTCCACCCACATTTGCTGTTATTTAATCAAGCTTTGTGATGCTAATCATTAATCAATACTTAAATGCATAATAAAAAGTACAAATGTTTAGTCAATATAGCATTTAAAAGTGTATTTTTGCTAGTATGCAAATACTGAGTCTGAGGTTTCTTCTTTGTTGTGCAGGTTTAGGAAGACCGAGTGATAACCTGTCAGACTCAGGCCACAGTGAGATCTCGTCTCGCTCCAGCCTGGTCAGCACTTCCTCTCTGGACATGGGCCAGGACGAGCGGCGTCTCCGCTACGGGCACGGGGTCAGCGATGGTCACACCGGTGGTCATGGAGGTCACCGACTTGAGCGTAGGGCAACAGCTGACCCGGACCAGTACAGCCTTGGGTGAGCAGAACTCAAAAGAGCTTAATGAAAATTTTCCCCCTTGTTCTATTCAAATACAACGGGGAATGCAAACTTTTGCACGTAAATGTATTTTTGTTATTAATAACATAACTTCTCCACCAGCTCGTACTCGTCAGTGCAGGACTGGCGTGGCGTGTACGCTAGCACGGCCATGCCCTCCTCGCCAAGTTCAGAGGAGTTAAGTCAGGAGCAGGGCGACCGCGTGTCCTTGGACGCTGCAGACTCTGGACGAGGCAGCTGGACATCGTGTTCTAGCGGCTCACATGACAGCATCCAGGCCATGCAGCAGGGCCGGAGCTGGGAGGCACTGGCTGAGGGGGCGGGGCTGTGGGCCGGTCGAGGCAGCTGGGCGTCGACCTCGTCATGCTCGTCCTCATCAGCAGCGTGCTGGGGAGATGAGTCCGAGGGAGACACGGGAACTATCAAGCGGAGAGGGGGTAAAGACGTGGGCACCGACCCGGACACCTGCAGCATCACTTCTACAGGATCAGAGGAGTCTAAACAGCAGAGCCGTCGGCCGTCTCCCATCACCGCCGGCACGACCAAGACCAGCCTGCGTAAGACACGCACTCGCTTCATGTCTTCATGTCATCAATTCCTCAGTTGAGGACAAATCAGTGGCGTTGTTATACATCTGGTCTTATGATTATACAGTTCATCAGCCAAGATATGTTTACTGTCCAAAATTATACCGTCAAACACATGTCTGTCACACACTCACTTATCATGTATAGTTGTTTATTATCTCAAATAAAATTGTTTACATGGTTTCTGACATGTTATTATCTATAACGGTTGACAAATAGAGGTCACATTGCTAAAAAAAAAAACAGTCACAGAGCAGGGGGCTTGGCTTAAAGTTTGAAGGCAGAGTTGGATGTTAGAATGGATTCAGATAATAATAATAATAATAATAATATACTACCTTAATTTATTTAAAAAAATATGGTATTAATATGGACCAATCGTGTTAATGAGCCAAACAGTGGTTTTATTGGGAGCATCTGATGACTGAAGCATTGATTAAGTGAAGCTCATGGCAAATATGACCATTGCATATTCCCTGCACACCATATTGTGTATTTGTACACACATAAAACTGATAATTATAGAACTATAAACTCCTAAAATCCTCGTTTTGTTTTATTTAAATGGTATCAGCCACTCATCAGTTGTTTTCCTCGTAGCGCGTAAAGATGGCCGATACCGCGATCCCCCTCCCACTCCTCCAGGCTACACGGCTCTGTCCATCTCGGAGGTGACGGAGGGGACGACGCACACGACCAGGAGGCCTCCAGACTACACCACGGCACTACAGCGCTCCCGCCTCGTTACACACTCGCCTAAACCGGGAACCGAGCGTGAGGAAGAGGAAGAGGTAGAGGAGGAGGGTGAGTGCTTATCTCCCAAACTCAGAGATCAGAGGAGGAGGGGTCACACAGCAGTGCCCCCCAGGCCATGAGTCACACACACCACCCTGGCAGGCAGGTAAAACCACCCAAACGTCAGCTCACACACACACATACATACATACACACACACACACAAGTTTATTCACTCACTCACTCACTCACTCACTCACTCATATATTTAACAAAAAACCTGCACCGCATGCAAGAAAGCACACCCTGTTTGCCCCGCCTACCAACCAACCAGCCACCAATCAACAACCAGCATGTCACATAGTGCATGTCAGGCCATGGAGAAGACCTGCCTATGCTGTGGTGGCAACATCCTCCCATCACTTACTCCTTTATTTACGCATGTGTGTGCATGTGTGTGTTTGCAAGGACAACAGACTTATCACCTGGGATTTAATTTAATATATTTGTGTATTTATTTTTTATATTCATATGTTTACATTTATATGATTACATTTAGCAGTATGATTAGTCATTAGCTGAGATGCTCTTAGTTTTGGATAGAAAAATAAACTGGCACTAGAGCTAGTTGTTTATTGCAGACAGTCTTTGTAGACTTGAAGATTATGTCTAGTTCGTATCGGCTTGCTTGACACTTGTGTAGTAAAATCCTTGTGTGTGTGTGTGTGTGTGTATGTTTGTGTGTTTGTATGAAGAGCACATGCATGTAGTCCAAGCCACTACCAAAAACTGTTTAAACATCATTTGTCAATATAAAGACTTTATCAAAATCTAAATTAATGATCTCATACCTTTTTATTTTTAATTGAGACTAACTACTTGAGAGATACATTTTACTTTATACTTTATTTCTTTATTCTGTTAACACCATAATATATTTCATCCAAATGGCAACATGTGCACTAACACAAAGCTGGCTCTCAAATGGTGAACTACGCCCTAAGTATTTTTTAAATATGTCAGTTAAAATCTAACATCAAATATTTTAATTATTTGATCTGAATAGAAATAACAAATTAGAAATGACCCATGTCACTGACCCACTGTATTAAGTCGTCACCAAAAAAAGGTTGACTCTTGCTCCTAATTTGCATACACAGTATTAATTTGCATAAGCTGTTTGTTAGCCAGTATAAAATAAAATTGTGCTGGGTCTGATGGCTCTTCCTGGTCCACAACATAGAGCTGGCTCTTAGCACAAGCTGCATCTTAAATGGTGTACAATTAGATATGTTAAATACTATACACTATACACCATGTACACTATACACTGTGCCAAAAGCCCAAGAATCTGGAGATTCTTTCAAGAATCTGGAGCAAATCTGGAGATTTTTTTGACAATGCCATGATCAGAGAGTACCCAACATGGATTTCATCATATATGGGTCATAGTCTGAAATATATCCAGGCAAAACCATCTCCGGATTCTGGGGTATTTTGCACCGCGATATGGCTAAAAGTATGTGGACACCCGACCATCACACCCATATGTACTTGTTAAACGTCTTATTCCAATGTTGATCCCCTCTTTGCTGTTAAAACAGCCTCCACTCTTCTGGGAAGGCTTTCCACTAGATTCTGGAGTGTGGCTACAGGAATTTCTGCCCGTTCAGCCACGAGCATTTTTTTATGACAGAAAAACACTAGTAGGACGCTGGGGATCGCTTCATCTCAGCGCTTCATGAAAAAAGCGTTCCCACGCTCTGCGTCGGTTTTGATTCTATGACAATATTTTGAAACGTCAACACTCTAACCACTGTATGATTGGCTGTGTGAAAACGAGTGGCAGTGATGACACCAGCACCTTTCTGAAAAGTTCAGAGATTTTCAACTTGAAGTGCCCAGATCGGCCGCGCGAACAAGGCAGAGCGCTCTGAAAAAAAGACGCTGAGTGCAGTGCTTTTTCTCTAGGCGGCCACATACGGCAGCATATGCTCTCTCCGCTTTGGGAACAATTGCAAAAAGACGCAGAAAAAAAATGCTATGTGGACATGCACCCTTAGTGAATGTCAAATTAACACATGGTACCCATGTTATTGACCTACTTCAGCCTTGCACTCCACTCTATTAACAGGCAACAAATTCTAGGTTTAAGCAAGGTTTGAACCATATAGGTTTTTGTTCTTAATTGGTGTATGCACTGCAGGAACTTTCTCAACCTGTACAAAAAAAAAAAAGGGCATTAGTGTATCTTTTAGGTTATGCCCCTTCTGCTACTTGTAGACAAAGTTTCCATAGTCTAAAAATTGAAGTATTAATTGTGTACAACTCACTAAATATCCCAGTGTGAACATACTTCGCACTTTTAGTGCGAGTAGTATGTGATGTACACCATTTTTGACACAACTACAGTGCTAACTATAGTCTCTTGATTAACACCTGATATTAACTTAACAGTACGTGCTGCTGTTATGCGTTATCGTCCCTACTACTGCCTGGGAACTAGATTAGCTTTTTATAACTGCCAGAACAGTTCTTGGTAGTGGAATCTTGGTAGACTTTTTAACCGTGTTGGATTTGTGTATGCTTGTCTGATTTGAGGGGCGGAGTCTAACTCAGATTCTCTTCCTTCTTCCAGAGGATGAGCAGGTGTCCGCTGTGTGAACAAGATGACATTTTCTTACTGGTCGGCTCTCGCTGTAGCCATTGAAGGCCTGTGAGGCCTGTCAAAGGCAGACAGACAGCCAGAGCAACCAGTCATCACCTCGATGCCACTGCCTGTCTCTCTCCTGATTGGTGGATTCATCTCCCTTCTCTGCCTTAAAGCGTCATGAGGGGTTTTCTCACCCTGCATGCTAAAATACTGTGAAGAAAGGAAGAGAACGTTCAAAACGAAGAAATTACCTGGCACTTTGGAAAAATCTAAATAGTTAGCTTAAAGTAGTAAAAAATAAAAAGAAGAAGAAGAACTTGAACCTGAATTCAAAATGAACACACAGCGGTGCGACATTCACACAAACACAAGTTCTGCCATTGCCAGTCACTGATGGACATTTGCGCCCTTCCTTACACATTCTCACAAATCATTTTTCCTCATCCTCACTTTTTAAGTATGTTTTATAAGGACAAAATGCACATGATCTTCTCAGACTTCATCTCTTCTCGAACACAAAGATTCTACATGGTGAAAATGAGAACATGTAGGGGAGAAAAACACTCAACACTCAAATAGCGACTCTTTTTTTTGCAGTATTGATTGAGTTTTCAAGGTTGGTGGATGTTGGAGAACTGGCGATACACACAGCAAGGAGGAAATGAAGCATGCTGGCGTGACTATGCGTTTTGGTGCATCCTGAAGCCTTTCACTACCTACACAGCACCCTGCTTCAGTCCTGAGGGTGCTATGTAAATGGAGAGATCTCAGACTTGTGGTTTTGACTTCTGTAAACGTCAAGGGGAAAAAGCAGGGCCAAACTGAGGGCTAAACCCATCAGGAACCAATGAGACGTGATTGATGTGTTCTGCTACTTATTTTGAGTGGAACCCAAACTGGTAAATCAGCGAGCTGCTTGGATTTCAAGTGGAAGGTAATTGAAAGGCTTTTGAGATTTTTAAATCTCAGTTTATGGGCTTCTTTTCCCTCATACCCCATCCCAACTACCACTGTCGCTTGTAGAGAACTGTAGAGTTGACACCAAATTCTGCTGGTGCTCGACTCCAACCAAATCCCTAGAGTTCTTTACAATTTATTTAAGGATTTGAGGTTATGAAACATCTGTAGTAGCTAACACCAGGATTCCAAAAGCAAGATTTAAAGAAATTTTAGTTCAGAGTTTTCATTCCTGACCCATTGGACCCATTTTGTGTCCTATAAAAAAACGAGGGATCAGAGTTGATACTGAGCTCCATTGGTTCTTGGCTCCAGGACTCTAGAATTGATTGCCAATAAATGAATTTACATGGACACTGCACTAGCTTTGTGCAGGAACCCAAAGACATTTATTTTATTTTATTTATTCCACTTCAGCAGTTTTTGTTACTGTCCCATGTCCTTTTTGGGGAGAAGGCAAGATGTTTTTACAGGCCTTATGTAAAGAACAAAGGAAAATTTTTAAAACTTAGGAGCTGAAGTTACTCCAGTAGCTGGCTGCAGTAATTCTGGGGCAAGTCTTAGCTTAGAGTTTTTGTTTTTGCCCTATTGCATGCACAAAGCAAGAGCTTTGTTTCAGTCTTGTGTAAATGAAGTGAGTAGAAGTGACAGATTTCCCCTGACTTGACTTGAAACCCAGCCAGCTCCCTCCCATTTCTATAATTCTGTACAGTTTTGCTAGGGTACAGGGTTGCTCGAGTAATTGGCTGCAGTAATTCAGAGGCAAGGTTTTTCTTTTCAATTGAGCGTTTTTGTTCCTGACCTATTCCACTCTCTTGGGGAGAAAGCGAGACCTTTGTTTGAGGTCCTATGTAAATGGAGAGACCATTTGACTCCACTCTTCATTGGCACTTGACTCCAGTGAACTCCCTAAAATTGTTTGGAATTTTAAAGAATATGAGGTTACAGTGGCATCTGGAGCTTATCTCAGTTTAGAGTTTTAGTGCTTGCCCTATTCCATCCACTATGGAGGGAAAGTCAGACCTTTGTTGACACTAATCTCTACTTGTGCTTGACCTAGTCAGCTCACCCCTGCTGCAAGAGTTCTTTAAAATATTTGGGTGGCTATGAGGTGTTTTGCCAGGGTGATGTGTGTTCTTTTCCTCTGCACCATCCCACCCATTTGGAAGGAAGTCAAGACCTTTGCTTCACCACTGTGCTTAACCCATCCAGCTCATTCCCATTCCAAGAATTCTTTAAAAAACATTGGGGGCTGTGAGATCATAAGGTTGTTATAATCCGCAGTAATCTTGGCCTTTTGTCCCTGCACTTTCCCACCCATTTGGAGGGAAGGCAAGAGCTTTGTTTCACCACTGGTGCTTGACACCATTCAGCTCATTCCCATTTATTGAAATCTTTGCATCTTGAGGATGCAGGTTTCACTTTTGCTCCAGTACCTGGTTATTGTAACCTAGGGGCAGGTTTTTCCCCTGCAACCCACTTGAAGGGAATCCTGACCATTGTTTCATCCAGTGCTTCATTTTAATTTTGTAGGGAATAAAGTTGACACCAATCCCTAATGGCACTAGATTGTATTCCCAATTATCTTCATGTTTCATATTTTTCTGAGGTTTATTAGGTATTCTGTACTCGTTTAGAATGTATCCTTACAATTGTCATTTTTCCACATGGATGAAATGCTATGAGTTGCCTATCAGAGTGGACTATAGGCAGAAAAAACTCTGGAATTGATCAGACCATTTTTATAGGGCAAATCCCTCCTAAAAAATTGCGCCAAGTCTCTAGACAAACATGTTTCACTGCTCAAAATAAATCTACTGTCAACAGGATATATATTAAAAGCCTACTGTGGGTGACTCCAAACCGAAACTTATCACAACTACCTATGACCATGGTACGTAGAGACAACCATCAAGACAAATGCCTGTCCAGCCAGTGAAGTCCACACTTGACTGGTGCTCCTTCCATTCTGATGCGAACATATTGCGGTTTTTGAGGTGCTATGTAGGCTTTATGAAGATGTAAACCTGCTTATGTCACCCTGCACATAAAGAAGGGATCTGAATCAGAGCTCACACGAACTTTTCCGAAATATGCTTCTGAGACTCCGGTGGTGAAGGAACGCATTAACCGAGCCAAAGGCTGCCAAGCTGAGTAGAACTCGACCGGTGAGAAGTCACTTTTATTGTTTATTTTTAATCACTGAGTTAAGCTGATCACATTGATCAGTAGTTTAGGACTGATATTCTTTGAGAGGGTGGGGGGGAAAAGATTGCAGTGTTTTCCACTGTACCCTGTAATATTATCACGTCAACATTTCTTTCTCTTCTTGCTGTAATTTTTTCTTTGTTTTTTTGTAATGGTTGCTGTCGTTAAAAAAGGATCATATTTGTAAAACAGTGGGTATATAAATCATTCACCTCCATTAATTTTTGAAACTAGTCATGCTTTTTCCGGCAAGCTGAGTGGAGTCCTCTTTCGAAAAATAAGTTGCACAAACTGTACAAGCATAAGATAAATCGTAGTAGTTAGCACTGCTACTTTGTTCGATGTGTGATGTCAAGTGAGAAGTGTACATTTAGCTGGTGAAGATTCTCTCATTCTTGACTACTTTTACCTGTACGTCTTTTACAAAGACAATTGGTGGAGTATGTATCGGTTGTTATTTTCTGTCTTTTTTTTTTTCTTTTTGTATTTTTAATACAATAATTGTAAATATTGGTTATATTTTTGTTGAACTGTAGAAATGTACTATGTTTATGCCTCAACATCCAGTTTATATGAAGCTGGTAATCAATAAATGCGAGAAAAAGAAATTGACTTGTAGGTTTCAAATGCACTTTTTTGTTGTTTTCCCGTCAACGCGTTCTCTTTGGAAAATTGTTACTTTAAATGACACCGTCTAATGTTTGCACAAGATGAGACATGGAATTAACTTGAAATGTGTATCTGATGATGATTTTTTTTTAACTGACATCTGTCAGAATGAATAAAAAGACACTGATGCCTACTTGCTCTGCTTCTATAACAGTATCTTCCCTTCTTCACTGATGGATGTGTGAAGGTGAGTTGCTCATACTGCATAAGTATTAACCCCTTGAACTTTTCCTAGGGACTTAATTGGGATTATATATCATGAATGTACACAAAATAGTACATAATTTTGAAGGGGGGGGGGATCAATATAGCACAATTATTAACAAATTTGTGATTGCATAAGTATTCACCCCCTGGTTATGAAATCCCTTAAATTCATTCTGGTGCCATCAGACGTCACATAATTAGTTGAATGGAGTCAACATGTGTGCAGTTAATGTATTACATGACTGTTAAATCTGTTATTGCCAAGAGGAGGCCATCCACCACAAGTCAGTGTCCAGATAAGGACATTAGTCAGAGTAGCAACCAATGAGTTCAAGTGGGGGATGGATACTTATGCGGCATTCAACTTAACTTGGAAATGGGAAGTCCAAACTTGGAATTATCTCATTCTTCACCTTGAGCTAGAAAGTAGGGGGGAAATATGGATCCGTCCATTTTCCTCTTTTGCAACAATCTGGCCAACTAACTATGATGAGTGATGTAAAGTTTACAACAGTGAACTTTATAGTCAATGTCATACAATTAAAAAGAGAATATGTCTGTGTTGATTGATGACAGATACTGTTATATACTGTACAGTGTAATTTATGTAAAAGTAAAGAAGTGCTACTTTGTTTACTGGTGCTGTGAGTAACCATGTTGTTTTGACATCACGTGCTTAACTTGGTGCTAAGGAGACCTTCTCGACTTTTAGGGTAGAAATTCTGATTTGAGGGAGGTGTTTTCTTTGCTTTTTCCTAGTTGGAGGTCAGAGTTATGAGTTTTCAGTTGAACACAGCATTATTCTGGTCACTGTATCTAAAGTCACAGCCAGAGATATGCCATTAATTTTTTTCACATCAAATTAATGTTCCACAGATTGATTTGGATTCCAAACGGATGTACAATAAAGTGTACCCCAAAATAATTGGCTCCCATTGGTAAAAATATGGGCAGTGGTTAGCACTGTTGCCGATTCACAGCAAGAAGGTTCTAGGTTTGAACCTCGCGGCTGACTGGGGCCTTTCTGTGCGGAGTTTGCATGTTCTCCCTGTGCATGTGTGGGTTTCCTCCAGGTGATCTGGTTTCCTCCCACAGCCCAAAGACATGCAGATTAGGTCAACTGGCTACTCTAAATAGCCCATATTGGATTTAGATTGGCGACCTACCCAGGGTGTTTTCCAGCTGGGATTGGCTCCAGCTTCCCCCACGACCCAGATGGATAGAATTGGATGGGATGGGATGGATGGATGGATGGATGGATAAAATGTAAAACAAGGTGCTGATTAATGAAGCAAATGTCATTAATTGCTTCATTAATGGCCTTATTAATTGCTTCACTGCGATTTTATTACGCAAATGACATTTCAAAACGTATCCAAAGGTAAGCAAACTTTTTTCAATATATTTTCCATAGTAATTGGTACACACGCTTTGGCAAGAATATTAGCAGTAAGTCATTTCCTACAACAACTTATGATTGTTTGAACCTTTCTACATTTCTTTCGAATTTCTTGAAGTGTGAGGGTGTGTCCTTGTGAACAGCCTCTTTCCTCATTCCACAGGGTTCAAGTCCAAGGTGTGAGATGGCCTTGTGTTTTTATTCTTCAGTCAATCCCAAGATGCAGAAAGATATTTTGATCCCTGTTCTGGATCCATGGCCTGCTGAAGGTTCTCTCTCTTCCATATTACTTTAGTTAAGACTGAATTTAGTCAAGGCTGGAAACGTCATCACTGACAGCAAAACCGTTCCAGAGCATCAACGATCCCTGTTGTGTTTTACGGTACTCTGATATGTCTGTATATTCAGTTATGTTTTTCATCCCTGTGAATTGCCAGTGGTATTTTAGATTCCTACCTCATTTTATTCTTCCACCACAGTGTTGTTCTTTTACAGTCTACACTTCAGCATGGAAGGGTTGTCTAATCCTGCTTTTTCAGATCAGATGATCCCAGGGATGCTTTGGATTTCTGTCAGAAATGGTGATTAATTCATCAGCATTCCAGTGTTTTTAGCAGTTACTGAAAACCCACTTTTTGTCTGTAATTTTATTCTTTCTTTTGCAGTTTCTACTACATTTCCTTTGCACAAAGGCTATTGGTGGTAAAGAAGGGTGCCAATAATTCTGGAATCCATTTTATATCCAATATTCTAAAGTAAATATGTCATTTAAATATTTACAGAAAATCATTCCAGAGCAGCAGTTGAGTGGGCGTTCTCTTCAGCCGATCTGTGATCATTCGCACTGTTACTCTGCCACTTATAAATTATGCACATATTCAGTTATGCACTTTCTCTTTGATAGTCTTTGACTTTATTTGTAAGGCATGTGTGAACATTTTCTGTTAATGGCTCATCAGTGAGAGAGAGGTTTAGCCGTAGCACTTTAGGATTTTTGACCCCTTCATTTGGTCATGCTTTGGCTATACTTTTATGTTTTGTTTTTGCTAATATATTTCTTGCTATAGCAGTCGTCAGACTGAATGTAAATAAAACTCGTGCTGGAGTAAAGGGCAGTTCACTGAAGAGGAAAGGATGCTGACGTAAGACTTTTTTCTGTGAGCAGTTACCTTTTCTTCTTGCTTTGGCAAAATATGAATTGTGTATTCATTGTAAACACTGGTATTAGCGGAGCTCCATACTTAAGAGAATATGGTAATGCATCGACCTGATTTTTTGATGGCTT
>JAOTRR010000001.1:28724716-28739371 GCA_028570945.1 Gogo arcuatus
TATATTGTAATTCAACTTTTATAAAGTCATGAACCTATTATTGGGTGCTAGTGACTCATCTCAGTGGCTGTCATTTTTTACCCTTCCAGGCTGGGAAAGTACAAGCTGAAGGGCTAAACTGTGGCAAAGAACACACCTCAGTGCAAACCAGCAAGTCGAGGACAGACAGATAGATCTGGGATGCAATTAGAGATGTCATTCTAGGTAGTTGCAGTAAAGTTTAAACCCCTGGAGGATTGTTCTTCCTGAATAAAAGGTTACCTTCCTTTCCAATTTTCCTTCTATACTTTTCTTTCTTTCTTGATGTTTTTGGAGATACTGAAGACAATTCCACTCTACAGCCAACTCCGCTGGTGTCTGGAGGCAGACGCTCATGCTAAAACTTGGAACTCAGAACTCCGACTAAATAAAAAACAAACAACCCCAGAACTCAGAATTCCTACTCAGAAAGTCAGGAAGGTCTTCTCAACCCCCGAGTTCAGCAAGTGAGGTCAAATCGACAAAGAATAGTGACAATTTTGACAGTTATTCTGTACCTACTAGTGTTTTTGCTTTAGATCAATCAACATACAGAGGTCTAACTTTTTTCCTATTCCCACGTCCGAGTTAAGTCAAAAGCATCATCACTGTTCTCACTGTGAGGAGGGAAAAGAAGGAGAGCAGCAGTGTGATAAAGTTACTTCCTTAAGATAAATGATATACATTTATCATGAATATTATTTTCAGTTCTGTTGCTGTAATGATCCAATGTAACAGGAACAGGAGATACCTGACTCACTCAGGACCATGTACCTGTTAATTCCAGCTGTCAATCAGTTTCCTGTAAATGAAGCACAGAATTCCCACATTCCCACCCTGTTTCAGCAGCGAGACTGGAAATGCACATGTCTGGGTTCACTGGTGCTAAATTTGTCAGATCAAGAGATTTGATCTCCTTCTGCTCGTCTCTTTCCTCTCAAGAGGAGCGTTACATCTCTTTGCTCAAGCTGGCTTGAATTAAATATTGATCTTCCATCCTTGAGCGGAGTATCTCATGTGCAGATAATGACAGCAGCTGAGTTTGGATTTAAATGCATGTCCACTTTTGAGTAATGACAAAATATTTCTTGTCATATGGTGTCACCAATCAACATCGAGCATGGGATGTTCAGTCAGGATTCCGGCTTTACATTGTATGTTTTACTGATTTGGTGGTTTTTTTTGTTTGATGGTGTATGGTAATTTGGTGTTTGGTGGTGTGTTTTCTGATTTGCTGTTGTGCTTTTGGTTTTGCTATTGTGTTTACAAATTTACTGTTTTGTTTACAAATTTGCTGTGTTTTTGGTTTTGCTTGTGTGCTTATGAATTTCCTGTTAGGTTTACTGATTTACAAATTTTAGGTTTACAAATTTGCTGTCATATTTAAAATTAGCTGTTGTGTTTTTTTTGTTTCGTATTTACTGATCTGCTGTTGTGTAAACAAATTTGATGTGTTTTCAGTGTTTCTGGTGTGTTTACAAATTTGTCATGTTTACAAATTCACTGAGGTGTTTTCTGATTTGCTGTTGTGCTTGTAGTTTAACTGTTGTGTTTTTGGTTTTTCTGTTTTGTTTACAAATTTGCTGTTGTGTTTTTGGTTTTCTGTTCTGTTTACAAATTTGCTGTTGTGTTTGTTTTTTACTGTTGTTTTTACAAATTTGCTGTTGTGTTTTTTACTGTTGTGTTTACAAATTTGCTGTTGTGTTTTTTTACTGTTGTGTTTACAAATTTGCTGTTGTGTTTTTGGTTTTTCTGTTCTGTTTACAAATTTGCTGTTGTGTTTGTTTTTTACTGTTGTGTTTACACATTTGCTGTTGTGTTTTCTGATTTGCTGTTGCATTTGTAAATTTGCTGTTGCATTCTCTGACTTCATGTTGTGTTTTTGGCTTGTAAATGTGTTTTGCACTTAAGGGCCACCTTAATATGAACTGTAGAACCGTTTTGAAGTGATTTTGCTCTTCCATAATGATTGGATTGGATTACACTGTACAAATATATAAACCCTTTAATATGTTCCAGTGTTCATTTTGAAATTAGCCTAATGACATTTCTGTCAGAGCACAATAATGAGATTAGAGACAGCTTCTTTGTATTGACATTCATGGAGCTAACTGTGCCTTATTTTGCTAAAATATTGAAAACTAATAATCACCCTCAGTGCAAGAGGCCAGTTTGTGTAAGACATCAGACCAGGAAAATGTCTAATCCAAATATATCAGTGATTCAGTATGTAAAGCCTTAGGATGAAAGCTGCATTAGCCTCTTTAAACACCAGCGATCGCTGACTTGCTTTTGTTAATTTAGCAGAATAAAGTACTTCAGCAAACTCTAATGATGTGAAACCTGGTGTGAAAATGTTCCTCCGCTCAGGGCTGATTTCTAATGGTTGCTGGACTATTAAAAAAAATATTTAATAGTGCAGCAAAGGAGGATGAAATCTTGCACCAATGAGGGGAACAATTTAGGACTGGGAATGAAAGGAAAACACTTGAGATGATTGAGGCCGAAATGATGCTCTTAGTTGCTCGGTGACATTTTAAGCCGAGTAAACTGCTGTTCATAAGAGGGTACAGAACACAAACACAGTCTCTCTTTAGCACTTGTGGTAAAGGCAATCGTGGTCTTATTAGTGTATTACACTGATATTAAAAAACAATCTGAATGACATTTTTGTCAAATTATGCAGCGAATGTTACAACAAATTGGCATCAAGACAATGAATATTTAAACAGGTTTTCGATGCGTAATTCAAGTCATTCAGCAGTGAACTCAGTATTTTACTTTGTACTAAAATTGATGATATTTTAATGAGCTATGTAATGATCCTGATATGAAAGTACTGCATATGAACAATCTGCAACAAAGAAACACACAAATATGACTTGAAATTTATCAAAGAAGCCAAAAATTCCACTGACATTCAATAAATAACTGTAATATAATTGTTAAAAGGAGAGCTGTGTCATATATTGCATCGATAGCAATTTTAAATAGCAAACACACATCTCTGATCTATAGACATATATATATGTCAAACAATTACATTATCCAGAGTCAACAGATAATATTTTCTAAACAGATATCACTAGAGATGCAAATAGGAGGTACATTATTATTATTTTTTAAAGCTGAGACTAGAGGTGTGCATTGGACTGGGATCCTGCAAAATGCAGCAAAAAAGTCATGCAAACTGGAGATTTTCATTTCATTGAAGATTATGAAGCTCGTGGAACTAAGAAAGAGCACACTTATTGACATGAACATGAGTTGCTGCACAATGCATTTACTAATTCACCCTTTAGGAACTGTCCACCGAATCCAGGGAGGTGGATGCAAGTGTGGATAAGCTTTATTAAAATAAACAACTAAAAAACAACCAAAAGGCAGGAAAAGTCCTAGAAAAACCAACTAAAATGAAAACAGGGTTTTAAGAGGGGAATACAAACTACTCAGAGAAACAAACGCCAAGCAACTAAGGAAAGAAAAGATAGAACTGCAGGGGAAATACAACTAAGGTGAGCACAAACACAGGAAATCAGCAAGACAACAAAAGAATTTGTTCATAAACACGAGTAAGAGTGCCCTCTGGTGGTTCGGGGGAGTGGATGTGATAGTAACTGGTTGGTCAGAGTCATGGTGGTTTAAATTAAGCTACTAGTTTGTTTAGTTTGCTA
This sequence comes from Gogo arcuatus, assembly GCA_028570945.1. Classification (NCBI taxonomy): domain Eukaryota; kingdom Metazoa; phylum Chordata; class Actinopteri; order Siluriformes; family Anchariidae; genus Gogo; species Gogo arcuatus. Next base: position 28,728,409 of record JAOTRR010000001.1, read on the forward strand.
AACAGAATCGGTTAGAAAATATTGTGGGCAGGTACAAGCAAATATTGTGCGGACAGAATGATAAAAACAGTTGGGCGCACATCTCTGGTTGAGACCAAATATAAACTCGAGTGATGTAGCTGAGTTTGAGGAACTGTCAGAGCTTCCGGTTTAGGCCGCGCCACTTTGGGTTTAAATCCGAATACAGATACAGATAGTGGCATTGTGTTACACCCCTAATAGATAAGCAACCGCAGATTCTCTATGCTGCAAAGAAAAATAATCAGTCTTGCTAAATGTCAGTATTATTTATGTGTCCTAGACTGTCTCATTACGGACTGTCTGTGGCTTGTTAGAATGTCATATGTGACAGAAATTAAAACAGCTTGTCGGAACATGGCATTAATAAATCTGATGTGCGGTCAAAGCCTCCAGAAGGCTAACGAGAGAAAGAACCGCTGGTATCTCAGGAAGTTTTTCTCGGACTGATTCTTCATCTTAATACCACAGAGCTGTCGATTGCCGAATTCTGATTCTGGTCAAAAGGTGTTAATTAAGTAATGTATAATGTACAATAAGCTGGTCATTATTGTGAAGTAAACCCCAACAGGATGATGCAGTTCCCTGGTGTGAAGCAGAGGGGTCTCAAATAACTCTGAAGAGGTTTATTTCGCAATAATGTCTGACTTCTTGTACATTATCCTGCTTATTACAGGCTACTTACTAAAAAATCAATAATTTGCCAAAATTATTTCACACAATATTGAAGTAAAAATGATTTTATTGATTTCAGAATTATTTTATTGCTTCTGCTAATGTCTTGGTCCATAGCAATGGTCTGTTATACAGAAATAACAGACCGGAGAATGCCACAATTGACCAATCAGAATCGAGTATTCAGCAAAGACATGTAATCATTTTCTATAACAGCGCCTCTGAAAGTAGTTCCAGCTGCAAGGTTTGTATTAATGCACTCGTTCTAATACATTGTTGTTGCTATGGTAACAGCTCATTCGTGGTTGGACACAACATAATCTAACGTGATAAACTGGCTATACTGTAAATTGTTGCTATGGTGACATTTTGCTTATTTAGGAGATGCTTATTTAATATTTATGGAAGGAGTCTCCAGTGTCAGCACTTCAACTTCAAGATAAAAATAAGAGAGAGGCTGGTGAAGGAATGACGTTATAGCTACATAGTAATGAGTAAGCGTGTCCAAACTTTTGACTGGTTCTGTAAGTGATAAAAGGAACTAACTTGTTTCATGAATAATCCACAACATTAAACATAACTACTGTGTAAACTGATAAAAGTTGTCATTCTTTAAGAAAAAAGCAATTGCTGGCAAAATGCTGTGTTCTAAGAGGAACAACAGGAAAGGATAAATGTACTGTAATTAGCCTTTTAATTTTATGCTCATTTTAACTCTCACTTAAGATATTTTTTTCCTTATGATTTTGGTATCATATACTCTTTGCCTTGTGCTGCGATTCTTGACTTCATTTCCTTTCTTCAAACATGTGACTCATCTGCAACATCACTAGGACTCTATTAGAAATCTGGTTGCTTGCTGTAATAGTCATCACTATTTAATTTAATTTGACAGTTACATGCCCCAGTGATTTTGAGTCATGACTGTGATGTTATACTTTACTCTTTCATTGGAGTCATGAGCTAATGGCAGGGGAAGTGATGCTATCAATCACGGCTCTGATGACTGGGCTTGTATTGCTCAGTATGACCTCGCTAATGTATGCAACTCTGGTGCTGTGGAGCTTTCCCCCCCATTATATAGGGTGAGACTGTTTTTCTTATTTTCTTGAGCAGGTGGATGTATTGAGGTGGCACAGCTCAAAGGCACACGGCCTATTTCACATCTTTTCACTGCCATCACTTTGAAGCTCAAGTTGGAAGCATTTCCCCAAGGAGATATGTCTGTCTGATGATGCGATATTCAAAAAAAAAGGAAAATGTTGGTACCTTTACAGATTTGGACCAGTCTTATGAACTAATTCAGTACAAGAGTAATATAAAAAATATTCCTATTTGTATATTTGTCTTCATTTTCCACAATCTGTCTCATCAGTTACTCATTTGACTACGAAAGATTGTTTTTTTTTTCAAGCATTTCTTAAAATTCTATCCATTTTTATGGAAAGGAAAAGGAAAATAATCAACAGCAGGGTTCGTCTGATGTTGGTAGCACACCAAAGTTAATTATTTTCCTAAAACAGAATATCCCAAACTTCTTTATACCACAGCAACTATTTTTATTAAAAAAAATTAATTTAAAAATAATATTATATACTTTTTGTCCATTTATAGTTACATTTAATGCTATGGAATGTCTGTGAAACAAGTTAGTTCCTGTTCTCACTTACATTGTAGCTATAAACTGTCACTCCCTCACAAGCCTTTTTGTTTTTCTCTCTTGAAGTTAATGAGACAGCTTGTCATGATACGAAGAAACCGCAAAATGCTCCGTCATGAAGACTCGCCTGCGTCTCCTGTAGAAACAAAAATGTACCTTGTAAAAGAAGATAATTAATATAAACCTGTGATTTGCTTTCCTGACAAACTACTATCCGAGCCTTCTGTTATAAAGTATTAATCAACACCTTCTGATCAATCAGAATCAAGAATTCAACAGTGCTGTAGTGTAAGATCACAATGCTTCATAGAAATACACACATCCATTTAATTAAATACACTTCAGTTAGAAGGAGAACCTGCTGAACAGACAGAGATGTTTCATCCTGCTGTACTTTTGAAAGGGTTGTGGGAAAAGAAGTGCTGCTTAGTTCTCCTCAGCAGGGAAGCTGCAGGGAAGAAACTGTGGATGACTGAGGATCTAGGTTTTGTCGAGTGAAAACAAATCATTTTAGTTGGCTATGAGATGAACAAACCTGCTGTGATCTTCAAACCCTGAAAGACTTACACTACTTCAAATCCGTGAGTCTCTGACAGATCTTAGGCCACGTCCACAGGTATACGGATCATTTTGAAAATGAAAATTTTTTTCTCTGCAGTTTTTGGCTTCCCTTCCACAAAAACAAAGCTTTTTTCAAAAACACCTTCTAAGGTGGAGACATTTTGACTAAAAATTGGCATTATTCGTACCAAAAATATGTTTTCGAACATGTTCACATCACTTTGTCAAGCTGTGCATTCCTGTTGTGGTGTTGTGCATGGTATGAATGTGCTAGGACTCATTACTCATGGCTCATGGTAGGGTTTATTATGGGTGCTGACCAGGCTGTTGCTTTGTGGTTTGTAACTTCTTATTTGACAACATGTTTGCAATTTATTACCTCTGCCAGTGAGGTTATGTTTTTGGCGCAGTTTGTTTGTCTGTCTGTCTGTTTGTCAGGCTGTAGGCAGGATTGTGCAAAACCAACTGACCCAAATTCCATGAAACTTGGTGGAAGGGTGTAGCATGGGCCAAAGAAGAACCCATTAAATTTTGGAGTGGATCTGCATCATGGGATGGATCCATGCAGTTATTTTCACTTGCGGGATATGGCATTTGGCCTTGGCGGAGGTCTGCGCTCTCTGAGTGCCCTTCTAGTTTTCACTTTGTTTTATTATTACACCTATACTTCTTCTGAATCCACTGCTCAGGCACTACAAATCCTGCACTGCAAACAGATTTTGGATAAGAACAAAGTATAACCTTAAGCAATAGCTCCACCTCATGATCAGGCCACACACTTTATGTTGCTACTCTGGCCGGGATGAAGCAGTTACTGAAGACGAATAAACAAACTTTTGGTGTTTGTCCACATTTGCCTTCTCTACCATTATGCATGCTCTTAACATTATTCTTGAGGTGTCTGACATAACAGTTTAAAACATACTACTGCCACCTACTGGGCTGGCATGCTCATGTGGGCATGGTGTGCCTAGAGATAATTGTGTTGACAGGACCTTTTTTAAACAGAGGGAAAAACTACTATGTACATGTGGACAAGGCCTGAGGCTGTTATTCTGTTTTTTCTCCTGGTATTTATTTGTGAAAATGAGCACAGATTATGTGGCACAACTGACTTCCATAAAGCTGTTAACTAAATGGCAACAGTAAGTTAGAACATAAAAGAAGCACTTTGTGCTACATTATGGCACAAAGCAACCACAAAATGCTTGCCTGTACACTTTTCAAAACTTTCAGTGTAATGCTGAGTTGCTTGTATTGTCTGAGTGTATTTAATTCCTGAAATAGTGACTAAAGAACCATAAAGCTAGGTGAGGATTATTTGTCAGCGGATAGCTTGTTTCTTTCAATACATCATTTCAAAATTTTCCCCAGGCGGCAGTTGTTTTATGATCAGGACTCAGGGGTATTTCTGCCTGGTCATGATTACAGCTGGAGTTTGTTCCCATTTCACAAGTGAATAGCTCAGCAGACAAACTGCCAGAGAGTGTGGGAAAGATAACAAGCTAGAGAGACTCCTTTAGGTTCGTCCACAGCCACCTGTTCTCTATTTATCCTACCCATTAAAATGATAATCAATGGGAAGTAATACTTGGCAACATCCTGGATCATCAACATCTTGGATTAAACTTCTGACTCTCATTTGTTTGTTAAAATATTTAATTGAAGCCCACACATTTGGTTTCCATTCATCACCCCTGAAGGTACATAGCGTTTAGGGGTCTAGGACCAGATGTTTTCCTCACTGTTTTTTTTTTTCTTCCATTTTTGTTTTAAGCCCACACACTAAGACAATGAGCCTAATTTAAGTGTTTCCAATCTAGGTATTGCTGAGTTTCTCCCAGTTGGTGTTCCTTCCTTTATCACATCTTCAGGACTCAGGGGTATTTCTGCCTGGTCATGATTACAGCTGGAGTTTGTTCCCATTTCACAAGTGAATAGCTCAGCAGACAAACTGCCAGAGAGTGTGGGAAAGATAACAAGCTAGAGAGACTCCTTTAGGTTTGTCCACATTTGAAAAAATGTGAAAAAAAAATTTGAAATGTGAAAAAAATTTGAAAAAAAAAACAGTGAGGAAAACATCTGGTCCTAGACCCCTAAATCTTCAACCATTTAACCAACCTGGTCAGGGTCATGGAGGATCCATGAAAAACTGGGACCAGTCCACCTAGCAACAATCCAATCCAGTGTCGTAGAAAAAACTTTACATACTCTATATCTTTACAGCAACTTCAGTACAATAAATACTCTATCAATATACTGTTACATATCATTGAAGAAAAATATATTTGCTTCCTCTTGGATGTCGACCATCATAGTAATAAAAAAAGAACAAAAAAGGCCAGATGTAACTGGTTGAGTTGAATAAAGAAATTCATGGACAACATTTGTCTAACTCACATACACAAATGTATGTAGATGACACTCAGATTTATCTCAGTACTTGTCCACCAACGCTCTTCCTCCCTGGTTATTAACTGAATGTATTCTGATATAAAATCATTAATGGACTCCAACTTTCTAAACTTTCTTAAATTAAAGCCTGACAAAAGTTTACTTGTCACCTCTAACACTCCTACCTAAAATTCTAGAATTTTCAATTGATATTGATAGCATCACTGTTAAACCTTGTACAAATATTTGGAACCTAGATATAATTTTTGACAACACACTTTCATATGAACGTAGTATTAGGCCACTCACGAAAACTGTGTTTTTCCCCTCCATCTTCTCTCTAATTTAGAATTCCCACCCACCGGCCAGCTCCCCCTATCATAGGACTTCCTCCATGCCAGCCAAAAAAACAAAATTGTCAAATTGCTGCTCATGCTGCATCACAGGACAGCATAACACACTCTAACCGCTATCCACTGTCTTCCGCATACATGAGCTCACAGACACCCACAATTGGCTAGAGTTGCTGTGATTGACATGAAAGAGAGACTATATCATCCCTCCTACAAAGAGCATGGCCAATTTTCCTAAACTCTGAATGAACAGATGAATGACACTGAGGTAGTCAATGGGACGTCAATCTTTCATCAGCTTTAGAATGCCATCCCCCAAGATGTTCATGACTGTACTTCCATCTCCCATTTTAAGAAACATCTTAAAACATACATTCTCTCCAAACACTTCTTTTCTCTTCTTCCTACTAGTCTTTTCCCTCCTTTTTCATATATCTGTTTGTACAGCAACCTTGAGTGCTATACAAAATGGAACGCATTATTAGTTTTATTATTATCCCATGCTTTTGTGAAGCTACATTATTTTCTACTGTAGGTTTTGTCAGTGGATATCTAGTTTTGCTAGAAGAAGATATTACCTTTCATATGACCTTAATAGATCAGGCCAGAGCCTTAATTATGTTCCTGTGTACAGGAAGGACAATGATGAACACAGTCACGATCTTCAGGAGATGCTGGCTGCACTGAACAAAGAGGAGTGCCACTTCAATCAGGAGAGTTTCCAATTTCTGAGCTCTGCTCTGTGAAATCAATCCCCAAGGCTCCCACTCCACTGCGTTCATTTATAGATCTGACTACCTAGTACTCTGAATTTGTGCCAAATCACTCCAAATTTGTCCAGAGTCTGATTGCCTGACACTAACTACACATCTGTTATGTGTGAAAATCATTTTGGCTTTAGCTGTTTTCATCCACTGATACATTAGATTATGAGTTAAGTGTGGTAACACATTATCTTATTGTCATGTGACGAATCATGACAACTCTACCTAGAATAGATAGGAGATCCATTAAAAGGCAGTAACTGGGTAAAGAGGGTATTCATCAGAAAAGCAACAGAGTGCTGTCTAACTCTAGGGTAACTGTCATCATGATGCTCCCATCACCATGCTTCACTGTAGCACTTGTGTTCTATTGGTTTCTTGACATTGAGATTATTTGACACTTTAATTGCACCATTTAACCAAGTATGTGATATCTGATGGCAGATGATGGCAACTCCAAGATAAGTCACAAAAATGACAAAATTAAATGTAAATAATAATAAAAAAAACAATATATAGTAACATTGAAATATACAACTGATGCCCAGTGATGCCCAGATGCCCATTCTATTTAAATAAAACCCCAGCAGCAGGAAGTTGAGTGGAAATGTGAGCAAAATTCAACCTCATTGGAGAACACGAATCAAGTTGAAGGGAATTGGACGGAGCTTCAGTGTGTTGCCTTCGATTCATTTTCCACTGTGGGACATTCAATGCCTGCTGGAATTTAGCTTGTCTATAAAAGGCCATGACAGTCAGCACTGGGGAATTGCATCCAGGATTTAGTTGTCTCTCTGGCCATTTATTTTAAACATCATCACCTCAATGTCTCAGCACAGAGCAAGAGAGTGAGGGTATATGGAGGAATGTGAGAAGCAGACATGGATAGAATTTGTTTTTAATTTCTAGCTATTTCATGTCTGAAATGTGCATGTCAATCAATACATGCCAGGGGCATTTTGCTTATAAATATTGCTATGCAAGTCATTCAGGGCACATAAGGGTTTTAGGTTTAATCTTTTTTTTTTTTTTTTTGTAGTGTACACTTTTAATTCAGTGATGTTTTTGCACACTACTTTCTTTTACCTATTCGGGGTTATGAATAAATAGTATTACTTAGCTATTACTCATGTCTTGCACTCATGCACCTTTGTTTAATATTGAAGAGAAGATGCACATGCGTCAGTGACCCAGCAGGACTCTTACTCGCACCAGTAAACATAAGATCATAAGAAAATAATTTTGCATACCTGTTGTCTTCCGCTACTGAATACAAACCTGAGTGAAGCGCTTTCATCTCTCAGCAGTAGCATCCTCTTTGCTCCACTGCATGGCTGATTCACAGTCACTCTCACTCTCTCTGTTTCTCTTGATCCTGGTGGTGAAGGTCCCAAGAGCTGCTTCTCTCAACACTGTGGTAATAATGACCTGCAGGTCAGGAGGCTTCCTGAGAGAACCTGCTGCAGAGTAAACGATCACTCTGTTCTCACTTACACCCAGAAATATAAAAAGTCAACTTCTGGAAAGAACGTAGAAAACTTCACCATATCAATTGTTAAATAAGTCTTAGATTATGTAAATGAGCTGTTACTATAGAAACAATAACATATTAGAACAATTGCATTAATACGTATAAACCTGTGATTTGTAGCTGCATTACTGTCGGAGCTGATGTTCTAGAAAATTAATCAACCTTCTGACCAATCAGATTTGAGAATTCAACAGTACACTAGAGTTTTTAAACTACACAGTAAATTATGGAGTCATTTTGCGAAGCTTGTGTTTAACTATGGTGGTGTGTATTATACAGTGTGTACTGTATAGTGAATAGAGTTGGAGTTGGGTTAGGGGGGGTGGAAAGGGGCAAAGGGGCATGGCCAGACAAACATAACATGTGTTCTGTAAACATTAATGCAATTTTCACTCTTTTCACTTTTTTTAATACAAGAACCACTTTACATGTGGTTGAAAAAAGAGGCAGTAGAATATGTTAAGGAGGAAGGGTTTTCCCAGACCACTACATATATCATGTAAAATGTGATGTAATACCTTTTATTTAGTGTAACAAAAGCATTTACATGCACTACAATATACAGTAATGTGCACCTTCTGCACTGTATGACCAACTAATTAAAATTTTAATTTAACAATCGGTCCATATTTTTCTTCTTTGGTCAAGTCTTTCTTCGGGAAATTGATTTTCCTTTCTTTTAAAAGTGTTTTTGAGCTTTTAAAGTGATTACACTGCAGGCTAGACAATTTGGCCCTCAGCAAGCATCTTTATAATATATTCTGTAATTACAGTACGTCGCATGGATTCTAACCCAAAAAACCAAAACAAAACAAAGTCTGTATCGATGGCCTTCCTTCCAAATGCCAAAAATCACTTTCAGTCTGCATTTTTGTGTCACTTACAACATACCAAACTGCAGAAACTGTAGACATTTCCAGTGCTAGGCTTGCTTTGGATAACTTGTATTGTATTCTGACTGGTTTGATTAATACGTAATTCATATCACCAGTGTGGATTACAGCCAAGTAACCTGAATTATTTACCTGCTATGTTTCAGGCATACAGAATAAGCACTATTTGTCTAGCTCCATGTTTTCCAGCTAGCTGTTTATACATTGTACATCTGCTGGATAAGAGTGTTTCATGTGGGAGACACAGAGACACGTGAAAATGCTTTGTATTTTTTTTTTCCAGTCTAAAAAGGTATAGAGAATATCACTCATGCAGTAAATTACATTACCATACCTACCTTCTAGTCTACAGGCTTCTCCTGCATTATAATGCTAAAATTCAATTACCAGGTGCTGTGTTAATAATACAGTGTAATGTTCTTTTGCCTGTAGCTATTTGATGGATGTGGCACATTCATTTGCAGTGCAAGATCTGAAGATGAATTCGAATGCAGCCTTAATTGCACTGAGAAGGCAAAGTTATCATTTCCACATCACTTTGCATGAAGTGTAGAGATGTGTGAGATTATTTCTTTTTAATCCCACTTCTGCCGAGTCGTGAAGGAGTCCTTCTACCATAAGTACCCTAAGTAAAACTTAATGCAATTTAAATACAAATCCTTGCATGGTGACAGTGCTTTCAGAGCCACGGGTTGCGCATCACTCTCCAATCCCACTCAGCTAGTTTAGAGCAGAGCATGCTACCCCACAGAGGCTAATCCACACTCATTTTCATACACTCCTGAAGTCAGAGTCACACGTGGCTTTTCATCATTAGCCACCTGGAAAAATCTCCCAGACGCTACTATAGAAATAACATCCTCCATCCAGGGAAGGCTGGTCATTGAGCTATAATGAGGGCTCTGTTGAAGGGTAAGAGCTTCCATGCTGCGCAGTCTCAGTTACAGAAATGCTTTTTTCACATAATCCAAGAATTAATATGTGCTTAAATGGTGTAGTTATTGCACAACTTTACTTTTGTTGTTGAGTATAACCTTAAAAAGCACTAAGCACTGAAGCTGTAAATGGAAATATAATTTGTAGCCTGTGTAGCCTGGATCTTAACTGAAGTATGGTTTGGTGCATTCTTATTGCTGTTTATTTGCATTTACCTGCACTAATATAATAGTCCAAAATTAGCAAAATCCTAAATCCATTTTCCTTTAACTATGGAAAAGATGCCTTCTATAAATAGTCATGCAACTCCTACTTCAAGCAAGACAGTGGTAAGTAGAACACTACCTGTGCTTTGCTACATAAGTCAGTATGAGCTATGTATCTTATCAGAATAGGCTGGAAAGGAAAGGAAATGCAGTAAGAGGTGGAGGCAGAGATAGACTGACGGACCGGAGCCGTTCAGGATGAAAATAAGGCAGCACATCTGAAGACAGTGTTCTGCTTCACTGCTGTTGGATGAAAGCACCACAAATGGCAGAAAGAACAGATTTGGTGTACTGGAGTTAGAGAGAGAGAGAGAGAGAGAGAGAGAGAGAGAGAGAGAGGAAATATATTTGGGTGCTGAGGTTCTGATATTTGACCATTATCAACTGGACCACTGATAATGCTTTGGGGTCTGAGGGTTTGCATAAAGCAGACGTTTTTCCCATAACAGCATGTCTTGAAGTGTTTGTTCCTTTTATACTCCAGCATTTTGCCTGCAATTCCAATATTATATTCATCAAAGAACAAAATCGGTTTATAGATATGTTGTTAATGTTGTGGAACAGCCATGAAGCAAGGTAGTTATCCTTATCACTTACATTTATTGTAGCTATAAACGGTCATCCCCTCACCGCTCACCAGCCTCTCTTTTTCCTTCTCTCACTTAAAGCTAATAAGAACAAAAAATGGAACTTGTCACAAAAATGAAGAAAAACTCAAACACAAAGTCTTCTGTCCTTAATAAAGGAACAACTCTGTGTTTAAGCTCTGATATGGATAAAAATCTCTTGATTCTTTGACCTACACTCACTGGCCACTTTAATAGGAACTTGTTGTTGATTGTAAGATTCCTGTTCTCGGCTGCAGGAGTGGAACCCAATGTGGTCTCCTGCTGTTGCAGAAGATGCTTTTCT
>JAOTRR010000001.1:28750202-28761861 GCA_028570945.1 Gogo arcuatus
CAATTGTTCCTTGGCCCATGGCACACCTTTCCTCAAAATTTCATCAAAATCTGTTGACTACTTTTTGAGTTACATTAGGAACAGACAAACAAATAAACAGAAGCGAAAACATAACCTCCTCCAACAAAGTTGGCGGAGGTAACAATCACTTGTCTTTGGGAGCATAATCATTTATCAGCTTTTCAGAGTCCTTTCCTAGCATGGTAACAAAAAATCTGATAAACAAGAGCGCTATTTACAAATTAATATGTACAATTTCTTTGGGTCTGCAATAACCTTTTTGGTCATGTTATCACACCATCCTGTCCTGCCAACAGACTCTCCCTTCAGGAGAGTTGAAATGTTTCTTACTGGTGCCATGTGTCTCCCCAGCTGCTCGTCCTCATTCAACAACCCCTGGTTTTCTCTATGGACAAGCAGGAAGTTGTGAAGGATTCATGCACCCACCACAAGTGTGTCCACATTTTGAGGATCCAGGTTGATTTTATGATGAAATATTCTCCACCTGGAGGCCAGAATGCCAAAGCATTTTCCACCACAATCCTTGCTCTTGAAGGAAAATCCTCTTTTGATGAGTGATGTTCTGTCTGGGGTATGGTCTCATCAAGTATGGCTTGAGTGGGAAAGCTGCATCACCCACCATGACGAATAGCACATCACCCAGGTGAGCAGCACCAGGCAGAGAGGTACTGGGTGGAACATGAAGTGTCCTGGTTTCCATTCCTCTCCCCAAATCCGATCCGGCATACACTCAAACATCGCGGGTTCTTCTTGAAGTTCCCGACTTGAATTACTTGGAACCTGTAATTAGCATCCACAAGTGCCAAAAGCACTATGGAAAAAGTCTTCTTGTAGTTCAAGTACTGACTTCCAGACAGTGGTGGTGCTTGTATGGTTACCTGTTTTCTATCTATTGCTCCTAGGCAATTTGGGAAATTCCATTTTTCCCAGAAGCCTTACGCCACCTCTTTACAAATGTCTTGTGCTGGCCTGGGTAGGAAACTCTCATTCGTCACTTTTTCAATGGCTGCACACAGCATATGAACAGAGTTGATTACAGTTTTGCGCCCTAGGTGATAGCTGAATGCTAGGCCGGCCAGCGAGTCCCTAGAAGCCAAGTACCTTTGAGGGACGAAACAAGCAAAGATAAGTTACATGTGAAATTCTTTTATTCATCAGTCTCTCTTCTTTGTTTCAGTCAATATTTGCAAGGAGAAATGGAAAGCATTAAAGGATGCTTGTGAAAAATAGGAAAAAAATCTGCTAAGTCGATCAGCAGGAGGCACTCAAAAGAACTGGAAGTATGCAGAGATAATGTCCTTCATTCTGCCCCACTTACAGCAAAGAAGATCTGTATGTAAATGTGATAACAGTATCGGTAACTATAGCAATACTAATTTTTCATGGTGTATTGCAAAGGTGGTGAGAGATTATAAATTAAAATGATGAAGTTTCTATGCAAACTCTTTCTATGGCATAAAAGATTTTTCTGTTGTTTGTTTTTATATAATTCAAAAAGCAATTTGGGCAATCCACCAACAGTGGATGTGGAAGATATGGAGAGATCTGATACCCCATTTTCACTATCTGGATCTGAGGAACTATCCAGTTGCAGTACCTCTGGTATTTTACAGAAACTATAGAGGACCACATCTGGATTTCCAGCTCCATCACTTTTCGTACCTACAAGCTCCAGGGAGAGGGAAAGGCCCCCTAGGTTCTTTAGCCCGAGGGAGCAGATGTCCAGACCAGCAGTGGAACAGCATGCTACAAAGGACACAAGGAGGAGGCCACAAATCACAGACACTGGGGACCAGCTGATATCCATTCTTCAAGAGCCAACTCCCAAACCACATGTCAGATGATGAACTTGAACCACTTTGCACTTAGCCTTGTGCCAATGTTGCACAGACTGGACAAGGACAGGAGGCAATGAGCTAAAATAAGCATTTTGAATATTTTATATAACCTTGAATAAGGCACAGCCCAAGACCATCAAACTACTCTCCCCCCACAGCATACAGCTGGTTGGCAACCCATTCACTCTCCACCACACACACCACAACGTCTCTCCACTCAGGAAATCACAGGGCACTCTAGTCACACCTCCAGGCCAGTAGACTTTCAGCCAATTCCCCATCAGGGTCATACACTCAAATGCTGTCCTCCAGCAGTGACCTACAATGGGACAATATCAGGACTGAGGGTCTGACTACAAAGACCTTTAGCACAAAGCTAAACTTTCTAAACTGTAAAGAGTTACTGGTTTTAAGAATGTGAAGGTGTGAATTTATTTTGAAAATGCCTCTTGTTGACTTTTGCTATTTAGTAAAAAATATGTAATTTTTTAAAATCTAATTTTGTAATATTTCCATAGAGTCTTTAGAAAGTTGAACAGTTATTTACTGTTTATTATTTTGCTAAAAAATAGTTTTTCTTTGGTTGAGAATTTTGTATATTAAAAGATTTTGTGAAATTTGCAGCTTACCTCAGTCTAACAGCCAGTTTCTGCTTGGGTTCTATGGCAGCTCTGTAATTTGTTGATTTTCTGGTCAGTTCAGGGACAACAAAGGGCAGATGTTCTTCCATCTGCTCTGCACTCATTCGAAAATACTGATGATGGCGTTGGCTGTCCAGCCTCAGTTCAGCCACAAGTTGATAAAAATCCCCTTGTTGTCACCTTTGCTGGTTGTGGGAATGCACACAATACCAGCTCCTTCTCCTTTTACCCCAACCGCCTCCTCCCCACACCGTAGTCTTTATAGGAGAAGACATGAAAGTGTATATAGATACGAAATAATTCTGAGAATGAATGTATTTTTAACAAGTAAAACATAGCCACAAATCTTTGATCCATATCATTCATAACTGGACTTAACTGTAGTGTCTGTAGGCTACAACAAAGTAAGAAATAACAACAATATACACAATTAAAACAGACAAAAAAGAAACCATTTAACTATGTAGCCTACTTATCTACGGTAGAAGCACAAAAATCAAGAAAAAACAAGCAAATCAACAAGTCAACAAAATCGGCCAGACAAAATGCTCCGCTTCTGAAACGTTCCCAGTGGGGTATGAAGCTGTGCAGAGGACAGAACAAAATCACATCGCAGACGTGATATCATAGACCTGTGCCCGGTGGAATCCAGGGGTAAGAAATTTCCTTTTTTCCCCTCATTTGGTCATCTGCAAATTTCCACCCACTAGCCAGCTCTCCCTATTACACATCAGCTACCAATGAGGGAGAGTGAAGGCTAACACTTCTTCTGCTTCCTCTGAGACCTGTGATGTCAGTCAGTCGCATCTTTTCAAACTGCTGCATCACAGGGCAGCACAATAAACTTGGAGGAAAGAGCAATCTACCCTCTTCTGCATACATGAGCTTACAGACATCCATGATTGGCTTCTGTTACTGTGATTGACAGGGGAGAGAGAGTACGCCATCCCTCCCATTCAGAAAGCACGGCCACTTTTGCTCACTTGGCTCACTGCCACAGATGGCTGTGGGGTCATCGGGATTTGAACTTGCGATTTCCAAACACATTTCTGTTGCACCACTGTGCAGCTCATATTGTTCACATTTTATGTGAATGAATGGCATTAAATGGCAGTAAAGTGTGGAGTTAGCTAACTAAAAAAAACCCAACAAAACAACAGGTGACAAATGTCTGCAATCAAGTGGATGAATTTGCTCACTTGACGTATTAGAAAATATATAAGTGTTGAGTTATTTCCTAAAGGCCGTTTCTTCCAGGTAATTATAGCTCAGACAACATGGATGGAGAAGTATGAAAGATTTGAGTAGGCCAATCAAAATTTATTCATAACACACTATGAGTTAGACATATATCATGAAGAAATCTATCTGTATGTAGCCTAGAGCTTCTGGCTGTGTAAAGAAACACCTTATCCATGGTGGTGTGATGGGAGCCAATATGATCCTGGATCCTTACTCCATTCACGCTTTCTTACACACACCATTACTACATCGACCATTAGCCAGAAATGTGTCTCCCATGAGTCTTCCTGCTAGGCTGAATCAATCACGTTGCATGAATTTAAAACATCCTAAAATGTCAAGTAAAATAGTTCAAACCCGCTCAGTGGGATCTATTTATCAAAGAAGACAGAAAAAAATATTGGCCAGTAGTTAGCTGTAATGTTTCATCACTCTGTGGCACTGAATTACTACTAAAAATGTCCAGGCTGATTTACTAAGAGCATTTATGCAGGACTGAAGAGTCGAGCCAAAAAAATAACTCGTCTTTATCTATTGTAGGTGAACATGCACTTCAGGGTGTTATTGGTGGAAAGTGACAAATCTATGCCTCAAATTGTTGGCGGTAAATTTACAGTAACGTAAGGAATTAAATAAATGTAAGGAATAAAAGAGGTCATGCAACCAATAATATGTATACTACATCGATTACTATCTCATCTTTTTTTTTTTTTAATCAGATAAGATTTTACTCAATTCCACCATGACAGTCCTTTTTTTTGTGAAACCCCCAAACATCTGGCACCAAAACCAGGCTTCCTCTCACTCTAACTTGAGTCTTTATTCATGAACTCATCTGTGCTAACAGATGTACACAGTCTGTTTTACTTCCACATCAGCTCTCTACTTTTTTGAAAAGATTACACTGGCACTGATGGAGACTTTTTCCTTTTGGCTTGGGAACACAAATCTTTTTGCATAAACACCGCCTGGTATTTTGCACTTTTAAGTAAAAACAAGTACTGAGGTGACTGCATATTCATTAGGGTAAAATAAACAGGATGTTTTACGTAAGATGTAACTGAGGTCTGAATTTGAGGCCAACATGAAGTACATAAATATGACACTCTTCATTAATAAATAGTATTGGAAAACATCAGAGAAGAAAGCTTCTTAATCAGAGACATTTGGACATATTATGGATAAAATTATGAACAACACCTAATGTGAGCTGTAAGTGTAGCAAATGAGTGCTCAGTCAGCTTATCCTTCAAACCATGGGCATTATTTTATTCAATCAAAATAGCAAATAGGATTTCCAGCAGACACATTATGATTTCATGACCTCAAATGAGTGTTTAGTGATGTCATTAAAGCTCACTAAGTGTGCACAATTGACTGGTGGAGCATGGCTTAAAAAAATTAATAAACACATGCAAAATAACAGGATGTAATGGATCCAGTACCTTTTTATAAGCTGTTCAATAATGAAGCTGGAAGCCAATGTTGTTAAATTGAACCAAGTTCAATTTGCAGTGATTAATGTAATCATTACATCATTACAACAAGGTCTATTCATGCAGGAATACATTGGCTACCCCTTTTCCACTGAGGCAGTTCAAGGGCTGATTTGGAGCCAGTGCCTAATCTTGAACCAGTTCTTTGCATTTCGACAGCCAAAGAACCAGCTCTGGGCCAGGAAAACTGGTTTGAGAGTGGCACCAATTCTTTGCTGGTCTATAACCATGAATCGCTTACATCAGGGGCTGGGGGCAGGATTATCATGACCAACAAGACCAACTATTATTATTTATTATTCTTTTTGTGACTGCCATTTAAAAAAGTAAGAGCTAGTGTACTGTCTAGCCTGCTTAATCCAGTAGTCCACCATGGTTGTTGTGCTTGGTGCTGGGAAAGTGGAGACGTATACAAACGTACACAGTGACATAATGACGTGGCTCTATGGTGGTTCTCTAGCCCATGGAAAGGAAAACTGGTTCTTAGAAGGTTCTCATGTTGAACCAACTCTGAACCGGCACTAGCACCAACCTAGAACTAGCACCTAGTTTGCATTGGTGGAAAGAGGGTATACTAGATTCTATTTAGATGTGTATTTTAAGGCTTTACATCTTCTGATTTATATATCATCATATTAGTATTTCTTATTTTTTCATTTTTAAATAAAATGAATACTCAGTGTCATGTAGTGGGATGTAGTGACACCCTGCAATAGAAGGTAGTTCGCTGTTTATAGCTTTTGGATTGAAAAAGCCTTAAAAACCTTACACTTGGTTTTCTGTTGTACCTCTCGGGAACCAGAGGAGTACAGCTCCTACTTTTTATCAGGGATATAGTATTGGAAAGAAAGTGCTTAAGCAGCACCATGACCTGGATCTGAGGATGCCTTTTTATTCTTTCTAAAACAAGGTCAAAAATAGGTGAGTGTAGTTAAGTGAAGTCTGGTTTAGCCCACTGAGAGAAACATCTCGTTTAGCAGAAAATGTCTTTTTTTAAAAAGAGCAAATTACAAAAAGACATGGCATATAATAACAAAATGCACTTTTCGGAATGGGCAAGCAGACCTTTTTTAAAAAATCAAAATAGCATGAGGAGCTGACATAAATAGGGTCAGGCTGCCAAAATGCCAGCTCTTTCAATATTTACTGTGAGTGCTTCAGTTTGTGTTTTCCCACCACTCTGGTAAATCCTTTTGTAAACCTTGCGCTGCCTTCTCATGGGTGATTTTAATCATAACAGCCAAACAAATTCTAATATTTGTGGTCAGCACATCTTGTTTGGCTTGACCTCTGCAAACACAGATGAGTGTTTTCAGTTAGCTAATAGTTTCCTGTTGGTTATTTTCCACACTCATTAGAGGTCGGAAATATATCAAGAATGGATCGTACTTGTAGTTCAAAAGTTATTTATAATTTATGATTTCAGGCCCTGATTTACTAAAGGTTCCTGAGAGTAAAAACATATACTGTACAAAATTGATAACACCTGAAAAAAAAAGTACTCGCTTATTTACTTGTATATTTTACATGACCAAAGAACACTTCTAAAAATGTTCTCTTCATGTTTATTTTAATGAATATCAAATATGGAATATTACATATTATTGAGTATTAGAGTGATTCTACACAATGGTGCAAAATACAGGGTGTTTTCTATGCCGGCAGTTTAATTTACCACCTACCTTGTGATTTATGAAGCCTGAAACATCAAAAACATTGATTGCATGAGCAAGTTAACACCACTGAAGGGCAGGTATTAAATTTAAGAAAGATTGTTTCTGCCATTTGGACGATAAATAATGAGACCATGATCGGCTCTTGAGATTAACAATATTAAATGTCTTATATCCTGTGCATGCATTAGAATTTCATGACCTTGATTTAGTATCTCGTGGCTTCATTAAGACTCTTGGTAAAAAAAAAAAAAAAAAAAAAAAAAATTTAAAAAGCAAAATAATAGTATGTGCTGGATCAAGTGCTATTTTATAAACTGCTGAACAATAAAGGTGGAAGCCATTTTATTAAATTGATTAATGTGATAATTACAACTAGGACTATATTGCCGATATACAAGACTTCTATTAGATGTTTATTTCAGTGCCTGTCATCTTTTCATTCATAAATCATCATAGTCTTTTTTATCGCTTTTTGAAATCGTATTTTTCTTAATGCTACATCATATTACATTCAACAGCAATGAAAAGAAACACCGTTTGGTTTTGCAGTTATCATTTTCTATCCCTGACATTCGTTTATGCTTAAAGGGAAGGACTTGTGTGTAAAGGTGGTGGTCTAAATGCAAGGCTCACAGTCTTTTTTTTTGGCTCACAGTCTTTAATCAGAGTTATAATTGAGTTTAGGTTTATTCCTTTGGGAGCGTTTTTGACTTCCGAACATGTTGCAACTACCAAGAACCAAGAGCATGTGCAAAAAACCTCATTTACATGTTTTTTTAGTTTTGCACATGACGTCAGTGGCACAATTATTCTTTGTAAAGAACACTGCTGCTAACTGGGCACACAATTTTTAAAGGCTCAATATATACCATGAAATCATATTCTGTACTAGCAAAAGACCAACATTCATCATATAATTATTGACTTCCGAAACTGATATCTTACATCACTGTTGTCCTACAATAGTCTACCAACCCCATACAATAAATATTTCTTATCCCCCCTAATTTAGCACTTGTCTAAAATAGGGTTAGTTTGAGTTTACAGGAATTTGGACTTAAATGAATTGGGAATCATTAAATTAAACCAAAAGACCTAAGTAATGTGTGTTAATAAAAGAGTTGAATTCCTTGTGAACCTTTTTCATAGCCTCCATCAAGTATTTGTGTTCAGATCACTTTGCTTAGGAGGAGATATTTGTGTAAATGCCAAGAGAGAGTTCACTAAGTGTATGAAATAAAACTAAGTGCATGAAATAAAACAGTATAAAAGTGAAGTGACATTTTAATGCTTTCAGCTATACATTAAGCATAACAGATGCAATGATGCATGGAACAAAGACAACATAGTGGATGAGAGTAGAGTTGCTCAGCTCAGCAACTGTGTATACAAATTTTTAAGGCATATAATACATTTTAGAGCCAACTAGGAAGTATATACAGTCAATTCAAGACCTGGGAGTCTCAATGAAAATTAAAAAGAAAGATTCCAAGCCTTGTATCTATATTGGTTTAGTGGTCAAAATATTAATATCTATTTTTTTATTTCAGATTCTTTGCTAGTCAAAGTCCTTCTTGTGCCAGGACCTGGTCTTCCCAAGCAGTCTCCCATCTAAGTACTAACCAGGCCCTTAAGGCACATCAGGTGGGGCCAATCTCCATTTTTATAGCCCTCAGCCTCTCACCTATTACACAGCTAGGGTTACAGTGGGGGGCTGGTCATCTGGTAACCAGAAGAGTTTGACTCCATACTCACATCTGTATTGTGGCATGCCTCACCAGTAGGTATCATTTTTATGATAGTCTTTGGTATGACCAGACCACGAGTAGAACTCACAATCTCCCAGTTGAGAGGCAGACATGCTAACCATTAGGCCAGCTTGCAGTGGGCTATACTAGAGATGGTTTTTATTTTCTTCTGGAAAAAATAAAGAAGTCATTTTCTATTCACACATTCTAACAACAAACAGCAATTTTAATGAATTCATTCAGGCATTTTCAATACCAATTATTCATTGTGGGTGGTAAGGGATTTGGAGCCGATCCCACCTGACTTCAGGCAAGAGGCAGGGTACACCCTGTCCATCTTGTACAGGGCTTGACACATGTCTTTGGACTGTGAAAGGAAACCAGGGCACTCAGAAGAAACCCATATAGGCACAGAGAGAACATGCAAACTCCACACAGAAAGGCCCCAGTTGACCAGCAGGTTCAAACCCAGACCCTGCTTGCTGTGAGACAACAATACTAACCACGGCACCACTATGCCACCCAAACAGCAATTTGCAGAACATACCATAATTCAACTACTCAACTAGTCCCTGTGGAACTTTCTGGCAAACCTTCTGTCCTCTATCTAATGAGCGTGAGTAAGCTAACTGTTTCAAAGCAGTGAAGTCTTTCCCAAATCAAGACATTTATTAATAGTTGACAATAAAAACAATAGCCACCTAATAATATTTGATCAATTTTTAGGTTTGTTACATTCCAGAAAGATCAGAATTTACTATGAAGCTGGGATGGAATCCTTTAAGCGACATTTGATGATAATGTCTGTATCATTTACCAAGAAGATTTTCTTTTAATACCAATAGAAAGCATTAAAAAATGAATTACATACAGTAGTTATCTTTGGAGATATGCAGCTGTGTGCACAGGGCATGATCTGCGCAAGTTATATGGAGTGATGGCTCTATAAACGAAAGCATAATTTCTTTTGTTTATACAGAAATATTGTTGTAGACATGCAGTTTTATTTTAGAGCTCAGTATGGTTGGGTTTGGGTCAGGCTTCTGGAGCAAGCTGTTGAAACAACCTACACCTACGATTTGTATTATGAACTTTTTTTTCCCTACACCTGAACATTTTGGGTAAGTTTCAAGTATTTTCTGTGTAGTTTTGAGTTGTTGTTGGAGTGGGGAATTTTACTGGCAACACCACAATTTTCCACCACAATATCCCATGAGTTGTCATTTAAACCTCCGCATAAGAAGTAAAAATCTAATGCACTTGCATTTTTTTAAATTTCATCATATGGGATGCACCAGTCCTGATACTCACACCTGCAGTAGTCTGGAAATTAGTGTGAAGAAAAAAAGAAAACAAAAACAAAAACTTCATATCTGCATTTGTATTCATTTAGAACACTTGTCTGTTAATTGTAATTAATGTATTTGTATTTGGTTACAGCGCTAATATAAAGTAAACAAGCCATGTAACCGTTTCTTTGTTCATTTTGGATTTTCTTGCTGAAACGTTAAGGTATGTTCACACCAAAAGTGGCAAGGGCGTTAAAATTCGCTGCTCTACCAATGACGCTGGTAAGTTCATGGACGCTCTGTGACGTAGATGAAATAGGCAGCTACAAGGTTGTTCAAAATGCTTTGTCTTGCAAACTTTATTTAAAAGGGCCACATAGCAAACATACATATCAACCGGTATCATTGTGCTGACTGACCTCAAGTAGTGTATAAGTTAACCTTATGAAATCTTTTAAATGTGAAGGTTCAATCAATCAATAGAGGAAAATAACGAGCATTACATGTTTGGTAAGAAAATAAACTAACGTCATAAGCTAATTAAAATCCATTTGTGTGGTGTGACCTTTGTGTTGATGCTAAGTGCCAAGTTAAATTTCAATATGCAGTTTATTCGGTTTTTTAATTTATGTTCCTGTACACAAACAGGGACACATCATAAATAATGGGGAAGCCCACCACTGCAATTATTCATTTCTCCTCCATTGTACTTGGGAACTGTTTAAACGGAACCAAAATTTACACGACTGTGTTCTCCTGTATTCTCTAGAGTTGAGAACTTCTAGATTCCAACTGGTTGCCGCCAAACCGTGCCATAGCTCATTACCATAAAGATGCCTGGACTTCGACTTTATTCTGACGCCCCTCACCGCCCAAGACGCGCCACCAACGATCATACCACTGCTCACCACCGAGAGACGCTAGCTCTCATAGAAAATGAATGACTTCCAGTCATTCTGACGCTCTCATCGCATTTGGTGTGAATGTAGAGTTCGTATACAAAATGTCCAAGTATTTACCAGTTTTTGGGAAACTTTTAACAGTTCCAGACTTTAAATGTCTTTACTTACTTATATCTTTTAACGAAGGCCCTGTTTTTATATGAATAATTTCATGACTGTTCTTACTGCCAGCTTGTGCAGGTCAACCACCATCTCTTTCAACAAAACAATAGCATTACTGTTTTGACAGAATAACAGAAAAATAATGCTGAAAAACAATAATAATTGTGTGTGCTGTTTATTTTATCCATGTGCCATAAATTTATTTTATATTTTAAAGCTGTTATAATACTTCATGGAAATGCTAAAACCTGACATAGAAGACATTAAAACCTGAACCTAAAGCTTAGATTAAAGAAAAAAAACATACATAATATACATGATTATAAAGAAATAAAAAACAATAAAGCAAGATAAAACTTAGGCTTTAAAATAACAAGGTTATGTTCCACATCTAACCACTATCAACTATAAACTAAAACTATTGTTTGTTATAGTTTTTGATGATGCTATATAGGATTATCATTATGTTCCACATTACATGATTAAATAAAGCCATTTTGGAGAAGGGTGTTAACGTGATGGCAACCCGTGACTCATCGTCATCATGATAGCAGACATAGGATCTTCCGTTAAAGAAGTGAGAACACACACGTTTACATGCACAGTTAAGTCGAGCTACGGTTATAGCTCGACTAGGCCATTTA
>JAOTRR010000001.1:29124356-29134413 GCA_028570945.1 Gogo arcuatus
AATAACTAAACACATGAACTGGAGTTGATCAAATGCTGAACACTACACACTGGTTATCAGCAGCTGTAAAAAGGCCTCCTGCCAGCTGGGTAACACAAAATAATGACAATAAATAAATCAATAAATCAATTAACAAATTGCACTAGACCAAATGCTGAACCGATAGCACAGGCTATCAGCAGCGATAGAAATATGGCCTCTACCAGAAAGATTAACACAAAAGATACAACAGAATTACAAACACAGAACAAATGAAATGGTTTGCATTGGACCAACAGCTGAAAGCACTGGTTATCAACAGCTCCTGCCAGTGATGCAATTACAACACACAAAAGAAAAAGAAAGACAAAAAGAAAGGTAAAATGGGAGAAATGACAAAAACTGCAGAATAGGAACTATGTAAACTAAACCCCACTCACAACACGCATTCAGATACACACAACCAAAGTAAAGAAACAACAAATTATGCTAGTACTGTCTGCTAACCAGAAGAAGTAATAAGCAACTAACACAGGGGGTAGCAATTATGAACCAACAAAGCAATCTGAGACAAAAGTGGATAAAAGCAAATCCAGCTCTAAAGCAAAGCAGCTCTAGGCAAAGGCAGCAGCATTCTTGCAGCGTGAGCCAAAGAAGTGGTCATAATTCCCCAGTCACGCTGCTAAACACCAACCCAGGCATACAATCCCTGTGATGCATATTAAAGACATCAAGTTAAAATTAGGGACAATAAGAAAAACAAACTAATGCCATAATAGGCTACATACCAATCAGGCAGTGATAGAGATATTTATTTTGCATGCTTGCAACTTGTTTTGGCAAGTTTCACTTAAATCCTTGAAACCTATCTTCATTCGCACATCTGCTCTCTGTTTTTCATAAGGCTATCCTGATCAGTAATTCTCCATCACCCGTTGAAGCTACTCTATCACACTCAGCCAATTCAGCTTCCTGCAATTACATCTCCCAATCATATCGCTACACCGCACTCCTGAATGTGGATATATACTCATGTTTGCCGTTCAATAAACTGAGAAACATCTCTGAACAGCTGTATCTGAGTCAGTGATTGTTGCTCCCAGATCCGTGAGGCAGAATTTCCTTGGTGGCAGAGGACTTATATTTCTAGATCACTCATACTTTATCAGTACAGACAAATCAAAACCTATCAGTTAGCGTCCATCATCACAGAGAAAGGATGAATCTGTGGTGCTTATCTTACTTCTACCAATGATTACCTTAAATGAAATGCCCATTTACATATACAACATGGTAAAATTACATCACGTAGAAAGAGGTACACGTACCGATAGTGATCCACGAGATGGTAGCTTCTGAAGGAGAATTCATCATGAGAGAGTCTTCAGAGCCAGAAGTGGCTAATACAAAAACAGTGTAAGCAAAATATCAGTTCACTGCTGCCATCAGGATAGGATTACGTCACAAGGAAATGGGTACACATACCAACAGGAGGTCAATAAAACGTAGCCTCAAAAGGAAAGGATCCACCAGGAAGGGATCTACAAAACTGTAAGCAGCTAATATAACCAACAGCGTAAAGAGAAACAAGGAAGCTGCGAAACATGAGAAAACGCCCATACCTGCGACAAGGTGGAAGTCAGGTAAACCGGAAACAGGGCACTTGGTGTCGGCATAAACTCAACCAACGCCACCTGCCTTTATATAGAGTGCTCCTTATGCTGATTGGCTACGTAAGTGATTAAAAAAACACAGCAGTTCCACACATACCCAAGTAGACCAATCAGGAATACAAAACATACCCTTGGTTTCTTATGCCACAGATTTCCCGTTCCTCATGTGCTTGTATTTGTTTTGGTTTCTGCTATAGTTCCGTCTCCACCCCCATCCTCTCATTGGTTTGTTATCTGATTGCGTTCACCTGTTATGTTAGGTCTAGATTAGGTTTGCTGTGCATACCTTGCTGTTTCTTCGTTTGTCTCGAAAGTCTGTTCATTCATACTTATATCTTTAGTTGCCTAGCTTGTTTCTTGTTTTTTGTTTAGATTTCCTGCCTGTGTTTTAAACCCAATGGGCACTGACTACACTTCCTGGAGTGCCCACATTTGTGTCCTGCCTCATTTGCCTGCAGATTGGAACCTACTTGTCCACTGAAAAACTAATAGATCAGACATGTAATGTTCTTGTCCCATGCACCTGGGCTACAGATTTGTCCATCCTTGAAATAGTAAGGTAGTTTGTCTAAGAAGATCTAATAAGGTTTAGTCTTTAAATATTAACTATGATATTTAGTCTGACTTAATTTAGACTTAATTTAGACTTATTAGACTTAGACTTATTAGACTTAGTCTAATAAGTCTAAGTCAACTCATTTGACTCTAAGTCAAGTCTAAGTCAACGCATAGCCTGACCCGTAATCCAAAAGCATAGTCTTAGACTTAGACTTATTAGACTTAGACTTAATTTAGACTTATTATTTAGACTTAATTTAGACGTTATTATTATTATTATTATTATTATTATTATTATTATTATTATTATATTGGCCAGAGCAGGTTTCGCAGTCATCACTTTTCTTTCAACAATATTTGTCAGGAATCTAATTAAATTTTTCTCACTTGGAAGAATTCCTACAAATTTTTTGAGAGTTCATTTTGTCAGTTCAGTGGCTGTTCTGCCAAGCTACAGCTGCCATCAGAAAACTCTCCAGGACCCCAGCAGTAACAGTGCCACTTGCCTGCTTGGAGAAAATTCATAGCTGCTAGGATGCATTAGCAAAATGTGCAGACAGTTCAATGGTTTCATGTCTGCATACATTTAACATCTTGACACCTTAATTTCAGGAAGGTGCATCAGTGGACCAATGAGAGTGCAATGGAGGGTAATGATGGATGTGCATTAGCATAAGGATTTGTGCGCTTGTGTGTGTGCCTGAGCTACACAATTTACAAAGACTAATGGATGCACTTATCACTGTAAACAAAGCACTAATGTGCAACCAGTCCTTGCAAGCTCTAGCTCATTTGTGAAACACCATCTCACACAATTTATTCAAAAATTCAGCTATTCTTATGCATGGAAAATATTACATACTAACCACAATATTTATCATTTCAGCAGCTTCCTATTTAGTCCTGCATGTTCTTTTTGACATTTGAAGCTTTGCCCCATCCTTGGTCTACAATTTTACCATTAGGTCACAGAAACTCAAACTGAGACTCAGTCCCAAAATCTGGACCTCTCCATCTCATTCGTGTCCTGTCACTGGTCACCTTTAAAGCCCAACTTAAATCTTACCTTTTTTGTATTATTTTAGTGCCTGTTCTTGTCCTGGAATTAATTTGCATCAATTTACCAAATCTAAAGGTCACTCAACATCAAATCTGACATTTTGTGATAATAACAGTGTCCTCAATTCACCTGGTGGAGTGTAAGTGCACATTAACAACCAAAAACACAACAGCATTAACTCTAAACACAAACGGGAGGTCCTTATTAAACACAACATGCTTGTTGCTGATTGGATATGGCATATAATTTTCACAAGGAAAAATAGTTGCCCTTTTTCAGTCCGTTATCTAGTTTTTGAAAATGATCTTTAGGCAGCTTTTCAACATGTAATGCTGTGCACGCTGACAGCAAATCTAAAACAACATCATTTGAATGCCCTTGTTAAAAAATAATCATGAATAAAAGCATCAGTAGATTTATTTAGGCCAATCAGCAATGAGCAAATGATGTTCAGTAAGGACACACTTTTCTGTTTTAAGTTAATGTTAATGTGTTGAAGTTAAGGTTTCGTTGTTGTGTCTTCTGAATTCGTTGTTGTGTTTTTGGTTTTGCAATCATGTCTCTAAATTCGCTGTTTTGTTTGTTTGTTTGTTTGTTTGTTTGTTTTTGCTGCCATGGCTTTGAATTTCTTGCTGTAATTTTGACCTTGGTTGTTATATTTTTGCATTTATTGTGTTTTTGGTTTTGCGGTCATGTTTGCAATTTGTTGTTGAATTTCTTCTTCCTTCTTCTTTTTTAATTTGCTGTTGTGTTATTGGTTTTGCTGTCAGGTGTCTGAATTTGTTGGGTTATTGTTTTGTTTTGTTTGTTTTTTTGTTGGTTGGTTGGTTGGTTGGTTGGTTGGTTTTGCTCTTGTGTCTTTTGGCATTTTTGGTTTTGAACTTACAGGCCACCATACAGAAGTCATCACAAGCTACTCCACAGCATAAATTAGACACACTGGCTGGGTTTATTATTTAAAATAAGATCAGAGTAAGCTGGGATGTGCAGCTGATGTGACTAAGATAGTGACTCATCCTTGACAATGAAGCCACAACCAGCACTGACAGCATTGATGTCCATCTAATTATAGCTACCAAAGTTACAGAACATGGGAAAATAGTTGGCTGAGCTACTGTGAGTTGAAACTTCATCCTTCTTAGTATATGAACCAAATCTAGAGCCTAAAAATTCTCAGTTTCTTTTAACTTCTGCATACCGATGTTAGCCAACAACTCATATGTCACATGCCCAGCGTTCCGTATTTTGAGTATCTCTGTGTAATGATTTCTATCCGGATTTATATGGAGCCATGCTGAGTCAAAAAACTGTCTGTGTTCTTCTCATGTCCACATGGGTTTCATCTGGGTTTCACAGTTTCCTCCCATCTCCCCAAAAATATACCAGTATATAGATTAAAATTTATTCAGGCTAATTTTCCATTACCATCCTGGGTGTCATCCCCCTGTCTCACACCCAGTATTCCTGGGATAGACACCGAATCCATCATGACCCTAACCGGCATAAACTGCTTCCTGAAGATGAATGAATGAATACATGAATGAATGAATGATACTTCTTCCTCTTTGTGTTTGCCCTTACTTTAAAAAAACTTTAAAAAAAGAAAGTCATGAGCCACAGTTATATTAAATTATTGGTTAAATTAAGGTGTTTGTTATATACACCATATGTAAATAACGCTAGTTTTTCAATATTATGTGATATCCATACTAGTAGCAATGAATAATGATTCAATGAATTTGCACCAGTTTGCAATTAATTACTGACACTAAAACATCCTGAAATCATTTAGCTAAAATGCAAGAAATGTGCACCCTTATAATTTATTGCTTTACTTTGATCTACCGGCCAGGATTCAACAGCTGGCATACCCAGAATGATGCCTGATAAACATCTGTCTTGTACTGCATTATTCATTTCTGGGATTATTCATTGTAAAGTGTCCATGGGCTTCTTAAATGTGGTATATAAACTCAATTTGTAATTGTGAGACAGCGTTAAGTGTAAGCATTAACATTTGAAATCCCGGTTAACTGTTTGAGGCACCAGTATTCAAACTCTAACATCAGTATTCTGGTATTTATTATGCCACTGACATGGGCTATAAGAGATGTGATGCATTTCCTATAACGTTTAGTACAACTCCATTAGAAGTTGTAAACTAATCAGGTACCACAGATCCATCCATTCATTACCTATACCGCTTATCCATTGCGGGTTGTGGGTGAGCTGGAGTCAATCCAAGCTGACATTGGGCGAGTGGTGGGGTACACCCTGGTCAGGTCGCCAGTCTATCACAGGGCTAACACAGAGAGACAGACAGCCATTCACATTCACACTCACACTCACACTCACATCTATGTGCAATTTAGTTGACCTAATCCACATGTCTTTGGACTATGAGAGGAAACCGGAGCACTCAGAGGAAACCCACCCAGGCACGAGGAGAACATGCGAACTCCACACAGAAAGAATCCAGAACCTTCTTGCTGTGAGGCGTGACAGTGCTAACCACTGCACCACTGTACCGCCCAGGTACCGCAGATTTGCAGATTAAAGCCTGGTACTTCATAACCACTGCATAGTAGTGACTTTGTCATTCAATTTGGTGGCCATTTAAGACCCCTAAAGTGACTTTATTAAAAACAAAAAAGCCTAGTGAAAAAACTAGTGGCAGCTTGAGCCACAGGGAACAGTTCACGAGCTCACATCACAGCTGCTGGTTATATGAATTGAGAGAGCAGGTTTGCTCGAATTTGTGAAATTCAAGATTTCAGATTTTTCATTTTAACCAACCCTACCACAATGCGTGCTACAAATAATGAACTGGCATTCAGTACAGCTGAAAAGTTTTTGCTGCATTTAATATTTACATTCATTATTTCTCTATGACATGGAGTCAGCAAGGAAGAAGCTGGACTGACCAGGAAGCATCTGAAAAACAATGTGTTTCCTCTTTTATTGGCAAAATCACATCTACAGAACAAACACAGGCACTGAACTAACTGAATGAAAAAAAGAAAACAGCAAGAGGTAGCAAAACCTACCGGGCTTAATCAAAACATAGCATGCCGGTAGAACACGTTGGTGCAGACAATACACAACCATTTTACTAAAAGTAAACATTTAGTCTAAGAAAACAAGTAAATATCACATTAACGGACAGCTCATGGGTGCGAATGCAAATTCGAGCCCGCTCTACAGGAGCGCAGCAATGCTACACTATTAATTTATCAAACACAATGACATGTGCCTCTACCAATGATACATGATTACACCACATGAAAGAAGTTTTTTTTTTTTCCTCCTCGGTTGCTAGAGGTTAACCAGACATTGTTACTGCTTGTTAACTCTTACAGATATTCCACTGTTAGCTAAAATTAGGCAGTTCCTATATCGCTATATTGCTCAAACCTTGAGCAAGTCAGCATTTAGATGATGGAGATGATGATGGATGGATGGAAAGATTGTGTTATGATTGGATACAGAATTGAAGCCTGAGAATGTAATTGAGAAATGTAAACAATATTCACAGCAGTGATACACACGGGTGATGTGGCAAGCACGGTCTCAATATTATGATGAATTACACCATCGTGCACAGAACCAAATGCTGAAAATTTAGTTTATTTTGCAGATGCCTTTTCCCATAATGGTTAACTTTACTGGCACTATATCTGACTTAAAATAAAAGCTTATTGATTTTTTTTCTCTCTTTCCACCAAATGGCATGTGCTTTGGGAGGCAGGTAGGAGGAAACCAGAGAACCCGGTTAAAACCCACATAGACAGAGGAAGAGCATGCAAAACGTCACACAGATACTAATCCAAGCTTAGGATCAAACCGGAGATCAATTTTGTGTTGTGAGAACGCCTTTAAATAACATGATGATATATTAATCAAAGATATCTACACTCTTATAAAAAATAAAGTACATTATTGTACCTTTAGGGAGTCCAACGGCTTGTCACTGGGGCAGTACCCTCTAAGGTATTTATTTCTACCCTTTATATACTGCTTGGGAGCATATATGTAGTTTTCTAGCCCTAAAAAGATACACATAGATACCGTGAGGTCCAATAATGAGCCCATTAGTGTAGATTGTGCCTTGGGGGACAGAAATGAACTCCGACTGTACCCCTGTTTCTGACAGTGTAAGAACCCATTTCACATTCAGAGCAGTGCTGTTAAAATGGAGACCTTGCACGTAATTACTCCTAATTCCATTCAGTTAAAAATGTCTTTAAACTTCTATACAACATCTATTTGCACAGGTTTGTATTTGAAAGAAACACTCATCTACACTTCATGAATAATTCAGATTTAAAGATCATTTTGAAATGTCACATCCCTCTCCTCAGTGTCCTCTTGCACTTTACTAATTCTCAAAGTCAGGTAGGTTTCTGTGATCACCCAATATGCACATGTAATCTTCCTGTAGGAAATTGCCAGGATAATTACGTAACAAGCTAAACCACAGCTTAGTGGCGTGTTTGATGACTGAATTGCGTTTTTTTAAATGCAACTGACTGGACCATGATGCTTTATCTGCAATCATAAATAAATGGATCCATCAGAAGCCTGCATCTGTCTCTCGCTCTTGATTGGACGTACGAGTCAATTTTAACGCAGCTCAATGCTGCCCTCTAATGTTCAAGTGAAATCATCACAGTTTCTCAATGCAATGTGAGAAAGACTAAAAGAGAGAGTGTTAGCAGTTTGTATTTGGAGTAAGAGAAAAACATGATGCATGGCTAATTAAAGGTCTACACAAAGTGCAAATAGAAATAATGTATTTACTATACTATATAATGATATAAAGAAGAAATGTGTCCTCTACGTTTTAGAGACAAGCTGCTCATTTTAGAGAAAAATGATTGATGTGCTGAAATATTATAACTCTGCTCTTACTTCTCCGCTGTCTCATAAAGATGTTTATAGGAAAAATGACAAATTAAAGGAACAATTAGGGAAAAGCTCAAAAGTGCAAATCTGACCTGCTGAAATAATGCCTCACATTGCAATTCTACCATTAAATGTTTTTTTTTTTTTAAACATAAAGAGGTCACTATAAAAGTATAAATTAATCTCTATGACATTTTTGAATAACATTTTTAGTTATGTAACTTATATAAGTAAGGAAATAACACTTGGGAGTATGCTGGTATGGGAAAACAATCCACAGGGTCGTATCAACATGGTGCATTTTCTTGTATTTTTTGTATTTTCCTATAACGGCACATCTTGAGGTGTTTTATTTCTCTTATATCACAGCAATTTGCCAACATTTTTTAAAATTCATTTATATACATATATTTATGTTTATTTTTATTCATTTATAGCTACATTTAATGTTGTGGAACATCCATGAACCAAGTTATCACTTACATTACAGTAGTAACAGCGTTCTCTCGGCAGCATCTCTTACCATCAGAAAACTTTTACAAAGTGTTGACACTGGAGACGCCTTCTATAAATAAATACATCTTTAAATGTTTAAATAACTTACAGAAATGTCACCATATGAGCGATTATAAATTTTTCTTCACTGTTATATAACAATACTAATCCATTCCTAGAATGAAATTATGTGACACATCTTTCAACCAAAAATTTTTGACCAATCAGTTCGGAGAATTGAGCAACTCTGTTTTTATGTTTTTCATCATAAATACGTTCATGCAAATTTGTGTTACATGGATGTGGATGTTAAGAATAAACTACAGATGTGTGACAAAATTAAAGGAAAAAACTAAGTGTCTTAGTAAGCAAATGGACACCATCTTGAGATTTATGACAAGTTCATAAGGTTGATTGCATTTATCCAGATTTTTTTTCATAATTGGTATAACAATTAAAAATATGATGATCCTAAATTAATTTCTTGACATTCTTAAACCAAGTTTTGAAAATATACAACGCTCTCTTGATTGGAGACCAGGACACCTCATTGTGCTGTCTGACACTGTAAAATATTGCAATATGAATAATTCTACAAAATATGCAATATTGATCAAATGTAAAAGATAACTACAGGAACATGTGCTTCAAGAATCTAGATAGGTTTTAAGGTTCCGTTCGACAAGATTTATTCTGTGAAGGGCAATTTGTGAACTAATGCTTCTTTCTGAGTGAATGTTAAGAGTAGTAACTGTTTTTCAAGCACAAATGGGGTGATTTTTTCCCCCCGACATTTAAACATCGCCAATTTGTTTTACCAGCTTCTGCATAATTTCGACTTTTCACATAATTTCATTCTGATTTTCACTTAAACACGTTGTTTGAAAGAAACAGATCAGTCAAATGGCTTGACATTTTTAGTGAAAATACCACACATGCCATAAAATCAGGAGTAATAACATCACTGGCAGTAATTTTTATAATAGCCATCATTAGCTGTGAATTCAGACATGTTCCTGGTAGTCAAAAAACATTATAATTTTTATGTAATGATGGAAAACTCTAATTGTTGCAATAGAGACTCCTTCTATAGATGTGCCATAAATGTCTACTTACAGATAATTTCACCAGATCAATTATGTTGATGTTTTTTAATACCAAGCACTGCCATTGTGTGATGTTTGCTCACTTAGACAATTTTACAGAGGGGTTACATGATTGTTGTTGTTGTTGTTGTTGTTGTTGTTGTTGCTGTTAGGAGGTTATGTTTTCACCTCCGTTTGTTTGTTTGTTTGCCTTTTCTCAACGTAACTCAAAAAGTAGTGAACGGAATTTGATGAAATTTTGAGGAAAGGTGAGCCATGGGCCAAGGAGCAATTGATTAGAT
>JAOTRR010000001.1:29151492-29162154 GCA_028570945.1 Gogo arcuatus
TCTCTCTCTCTCTCTCTCTCTCTCTCTCTCTCTCTCTCTCTCTCTCTCTGTAGATATGGTGGGTTATGGCATGGCGAAGGCAGCAGTGCATCAGCTGTGTGAAAGTGTGGCTGGACAGAACAGCGGGCTTCCTGCAGGCGCTGTAGCCGTGGCCATCCTCCCGTAAATGCTCTTCTTCCATCCCTCTCTGTCTATCTATCTTTTATGAGCACAAATTGGCTTTTGCTGCTCTTAGTCCTAACCTGAACTATACATCTGTTCATCAGTGGCTGGGTGCCTCAGCATTTTTCCTCTACCTCTTGAAGAGGCGCCCTGAGAAATGAGATATAGCTGAAGAATTCTGAGCTTAGATTTATCTAGAGTCCGTTAGCAAAAAAATGGTTATAATAGACTAATAATAAGAAAAATCAGTCTTCAGTAATATGTCAAAACGATTGTGTTTATTGATTCTTCAGACCATTACTGTGTCACACGTAAGCCGACATTTCTTCAGTTCCTCACTGTAACTTTAGTTCCGGCAGTTAGTTTGCATTTAACTGGGTGCTATATGCACAGATAATACAAACAAATGAGACGAGTGTGTTATAGGAATTCCCGTGTTACCATTTACCAGTTACCATAACAGACGTTTTAGAAAATGAAGCCGTTGGTCTATGAATATAATTTTTAGATCCCTTTGAGTGCTTTCACATTTTTTTCTCCACTACCAGCGCATGTTTTTGCATGTAATCCTATGGCAAGCAGCCACAAGGCAGACGAAATGTGACCAATGGCGCAGCAGAAAAACATTTTGCCATATTGAGAGTTTGAATCCCGAAATGCCCAGGATTGCTCTCCCCTGCCAGTGACCAAGAGCTTTTTTACCTCAAAACCAATCAGGTCACAAGTTGGTGGCAAGTGAGAAAACAAACATGGAGGACAGATGCTGGCTTGTTAGGGAGTAAACATAAGGAGATTTATGAAATGTTGAATGGAAAGTATTTTATTGTCAATATTCCAGATCTGTGATATAACCACTTGACTATTTTAGGACATTTGTGACGTCCCAATTAATTGTGGCTACTGCAGTCAAGTCACACAAGCAGTTCAAATTATCTTGTCGTTATGCTTCCAAAGCTACAGCGAAGGCAAACAACCTCTTCTCTACCTGCTGCCTGTGATGCAAATGGAAATTCCAATAAAAACACTTAAGCCTTATCCTTTCTTCCAACCGAACCCAAATTCTTCTGTTGTAACTATGAATACTTTGTGGGTTGCCTTTTAAGGAAAAGGGGCAGGGCTAAGGGCAGCTCCGTTTTGAGGTTATTTCCGGGCCGGAAAAATGTAAATCATGATCAGAAACTTCAAATGAACAAAATTTTTAAACAAAGATTGAGAGCCAATGCAAAATTGTGGATCACGTGATTTTTACAGGGTATCTTTTAGAATTTTTTGGATTATTACAAGTCTGGAATTTCAGTGCGCTTTAAAACATGATCTGGAATTTAATAAAAATAAGCTTCTTCTTTTATGTTATTAATGAGTGAAATTTGAAATGGCATTTCAGTCCTCTTGTTGTTGCCTCAGGCATCTGTGCTGTTCCAGAGCTTTTCCTAGATAACCCCATAATGACGTCATGTTCCAGGGTTACCTTGGATACACCGATGAACAGGAAATTCATGCCTGATGCAGACTTCAGCAGCTGGACACCAATGGAATACATCGCAGAGTGAGTGTTTAAAGTGTGCATTAGTAATTGCTGGAAGAAAAACGAATGAATGAATGAATGAATGAATATAATTACATTTGCTCATGAGTGCATGTGACACACAAGGGGAGAAACATTACACTGGATTTGGCATTGCTGGATTCAGCCACAAGGTGGCAGTGATGTTCTTCCAGAGACTGAATGTTGACTGATCAAGAGAATCTTTTAAAACTAGAGTAAACATGATGGTGTTTAAAGGTAAAGCTTTCCTTCAGATCAATAAAGGAAAACACTTTGGGTTGCCAGGTTATCAATTACTAGATTAGTATATTATTAACCCAAAATTGACAATTCAACATCAAATCATACAACATAGAATATAATAATATATAAAATCTACCAATAAGTTTAATCATATGTCATTCAACCAAATTATAGCACAGTATAATCCTTAAGTCATGTACAGTTCAAGACAACAAGATGAACATATGTCAGAATTAATGTCCCATTAAACTTAGATTAGACTTAAATAAAAGGTACAGGATGCCTAAAAGAATTCTTGAATATATTATCAGATAAAAATTAAATAGAAAATCAAATCAAACAGAAATCTTGTCTTGCATAACAATCATGATGAGCTAATAGTACCTGACCAAGTTGCCAGAAGACAAAGTACAGTTTTTAAAGAATAGTCCATCACAAATTTACAGCATTATGCATCACTAGTGCCAAGACATTTCTGAATATAGTTCATTTATACAAAAGACAATATGAATATTCTTTGGGGGGAGGTGGGGTAATCATTTCTAGCCACAGGTGTAGTTACTGTGTATGGCTGCGTTTACTGTATTTTCTGGACTGCGAGGTGGACTACATGGCCAAATATTTGTGCACACCTGGCCATAACATCCCCATGTTGGTCTTCCCCAAACTGTTGCCACAAAGTTGGAAATACACAATTGTCTGGAATGTCTTCTAACATTAAGATTTCCTTTCACTGGGATTTTGCTAACAGGCCCAAACCTGTTCCAGCATGATAGTGCTGATGTGCACAAAGCAAGGTCCATGAAGACATGATTTGCCAAGGCTGAAGTGGAAGAACTCGAATGGCCTTCACAGAGCCCTGACTTCAACCTCGCTGAACACCTTTGGGATGAACTGGAACTCCAGCTTTGTTCCAGACCTTCTTGACTGACCTCATGAATGCTCTTGTAGCTGAATGAGCACAATCCCCACAGCTGCACTCCAAAATCTATTTGAATGCCTTCCCAGAAGAGTGAGGAGACCAACTCCATACTAATGACCATGGTTTTGGAATAGGATGTTCAATGGTCAGGTGTCCACATACCTTTGGCCATATAGTGCATTTCTGGCTTCTAGCAAGTGCTGTAATGTAATATAATGAGGCCTGTGAATTTTGCCATAATGTTGTCTGTGTCATTTTTGTTTTTCATACATACATAAGAGAAAATGCAAGTGTACGTATAGAGTCATTAGCGCTAGAGACAGTTATTCCAGAGAATCTCCGCAGAGCTCCAGAGATTAGTGAGCAAGCAGGAGACATGGAGGGATAGAAATCGGCTCTGCATCTGGGGACGGAGTCTTGGTTAATTAAAACAAACACTCCTGTAATCAGATAATAACTAAGTGCTGAAGGTTTTCTCTTCTTTCTAGAATCTTCAGCGTGAGATTGTGGCTGCTGACAGCCAGTGAAACTACTTTTCATCATGTCTCTTTCTTTTCTTTGTATCCCCCTCTCTCTCTCTCTCTCTCTCTCTCTCTCGTCTCTTCTGTCCAACACCCCAACTCGTTATCCTGCCACCGTTCTCCTTCCTCCTATCATTCTCACTGCTCTATCTCTTTTTCCAGAATGTTCTACAGCTGGGCCACTGGGTCAGAGCGGCCGGCCTCAGGCAGTCTGATCCAGCTGGTGACGTCAGGAGGAAAGACAGAGGCCACGCCGGTTCAGTAAAAACCATGAGACAAGAAGAGGAGTAGAAGACAAGAGGGTTAGATAAAGCAAACATTCAGTATTCAGCTGCATAAAAGAAATTAAAGGGCAAAAAAATAACCTTGTAAAGGTAGTCCATTCAGCCTTATAGTATTTCAACACAGTGCCACCTGTTGACACTTTACACTACAAACAATTCCTTATTATTGTTTGACCATCTAATATTCATAGTCTGTATTTGCTTTTGTTTACATCATGTTTAATGTTTATTCTTAAAGATAGCATAAAGAATATTATACCGCAACACTGCTAATTCGCAGGAATTTGTATTTAGGACTAATAATGAAAAGATTAAAAATGTCTTGGTTAAAATCATTGATATGGTGATGTTTGGAAGGAGTCTCCAGTGTCAGAGCTTTGTATCAGTAAGTTTTCCACCACAGGAGTGGAGTCTATGCATTTCAGTTTCTCAGTAACAAGTTGTTAAGTTGTCTTTTTGGTCTTATTATCTTCAAGTGCTGTTATAACATAACATATAGTGTAGCTGTGTATAACGTAAGAGATAACAGGAACTAACTTGTTTCTTGTTTCATGAACATTCCACAGCATTACATACTGTATGTAGATATGAATGGATAAAGAGTATGACATGTCGTGTAATAACGTTAAAAATTCTAATCACTGGCAAATTGCTGTGGTATAAGAGAAATAAAACACTTCAGGACATGCTGTTATTGGAAAGCAAAAAACAGCTTGGGGTGGCAACAGTAACTTTTCATGTTATTCCACATCACACCACACCACACATCATAGGTTATGTTTTCTGTAACAGGACGTCCCTAAGTGTTTTATTCCTTCGTAGCAAATCAGACGTTGTTTACTAACCTGTATTAAGAGACCAGTGAGCTTTCAGTCATGTGATTATTTTTTTTTAACCTCTTCATTCTCTAAAAGCAGTAAAACGCTAATGTTAATCCAAATGTATCATTCCGCTTTTCAAACAAGAAAACACCCTTTGTGTGTGTGTGTGTGTTTGTGTATGAGAGTAGAATATAGATGAAAAAGTTTACAGGTAAACACCATCCATCAAAATCGTTCCTGTGTGTTAGAGTGATACTGTGTAAGGGCTGGTGTTAAGCAGTAAAATATCTCCCGTAATCCACTGCTTGGTTCTCGAGTCTCTTTGTATCAACACCACAAACCCATTCAAATATTACACATACCCTGTGTGTGTGTGTGTGTGTGTGTGTGAAGATGATTCATTCATCTTTGTTAGTGCTCCATATGGACACGCTGTGCAATATTACACTACCAGTCAAAAGTCTGGGTGCACTACTGTTTTCTGGAAACTTCTTTTATTTACAGTGTGTGTATATACAGTATAATTGTCAGTGTGTTATAGCATAGAAAGAACTTTTCAAGTATTCATGTTCTTTAGAAAAAAATACCCAGCGTCTCAAAACATTGTACAAGGAACTTGAAAGTAGATGTATTTCTCAGTTTTTTCCTCAGCTTCATATACTTAGTTAAAGACAAAAAAATGTACACAATATTCCACTTACCCACAACATTCATTCATTCATTCATTCATTCATTCATTCATTCATTCATTAACTGATCTTCAGGAAGCACTTTATCCTGGTCAGGGTCTTGGTGGATCTGGAGCCTATCCCAGGAACACTGAGCGCAAGGCAGGAATACACTTGAGAAAGGATGCTGGTTTATTACAGGACATCAGGTGTACACACACACACACATGTTACACAATCATCCATACCAATTTAAAGCCCCAATCCACCTACTCGCATATTTTTAGAAGGTGAGAGGAAACTGGAGAACCAGGAAGAAACCCACGTAGACATTAAGGATAGACTTTGAACTCTGGAGCTGTGAGACCTCAACGCTACAGTAGTTTTTAGTGGAAATCTTGTAAGTTTCAGTAAACTCAATTCAAAAATTGGAAAGACATGCTAAAGCTTGTTAAAGGAGATATCTAGTTTGAGCAATTTTCCACTCACCTCATATATAATCGATTAGATGAGACATCTTTGGCATCCAACATGTAGTTTTCGCTGGAGCTATAAAGTGAATGTATCTATCTAAAAATGTCTTCCAGAAAAATAAAGTGAAGTCTTCATATACTTGCATCTAGTGCAATCTTTAAGCTAGTATAACAAAAGGGTAGGGATAGTCAGTATTTACGTTTTTAAGTACATATTGGACCTATATTATTGTCTGTGGATCTTCCTGCATCCCCCTAGATACTGCTTTTATTAAATTAACCTTGAAAAGATTCAAAATCCAAAATGGCTGCCCACATCACAGTGTTCAGCTACATAGTAAAGTTTTGCGCATGTTTATAGCTTAAAATATATCACACTGGTTTCCAGACCACATCACTAAAATGATCACTAAAGAACTGGAATCTGCAATCTGAGGTATATTATTTACAGAAAAAAAAATGGCTGCTACAGACTTCTATTACTTGCTCGCTGTATTAGCATTGTAGCTTCACTACAAAACTGCAGAAGGAAATGCTAGACGCTAAACTTTATTTAGGGTTGAAGATGTGTGAATGTGACTTTTTACTGAAACATTTCGAACAAAGTTGAGTGTGTCTTCCCAAATTTCAGTTGATGTCAATGAAACTTGAACGATTTCCATTTCATATAAAAGTTACTTCTGAATACAGTTTACTTATGGCGGTATGCTAACCTACAGATCATACAAAGATATATGAGATATATGAGATATAAAATCTCATTATAGAATTCATTTTAAATTATGGCAAAAAAAATGCAAACATGAAGTCAATGTACTAAAGTATTATAGATGTCAGATGAATTCTCTATATTTACCTCCGCTAACTTTGTTGGAGGAGGTTATGTTTTTGCCTCTGTTCGTTTGTTTGACTGTTCCCAACGTAACTCAAAACGTACTGAACGGATTTTGATAAAATTTTGAGGAAAGGTGGGCCATGGGCCAAGGAACAATTGATTCGATTTTGATGCAAATCCGGATATGTATGTAAACATAGTAAACATCTGGATATTCTAATATGTGGCTTGGCGGAGGTATGCATGCTACTGAGTGCCCTTCTAGTTGTACATAGAAGTCACTGTAATTTTATATAAATTAAGGCAATATGGTAAAGCGTAATTTTACTGTTTCCACATATGTCTCAAAAAATCAGGTCTAATAGCAAATCAGCAAAACTGAACAACGATTGTCATGATCTTTACTACTAGAGTCAAGTGCAAAAGTTTGCACCCCCAACAATTTCTGGCTGGCCTGGAAGTAAAGGAATATGTGCATCCAATTTACTAAAAAGTATAATGAGAAAATAGTGAAAATGAGATGTGGACATATCATGTAAAAAGACAACGAATTCAAAATATAAAGGTTTCTATATTATTAATAGCTAGACTACTGATTGGAAGGTCATGAGTTCAAATCCCAGCACCAACAAGCTGCTACTGTTGAGCCCTTGAGCAAGGCAATTAACCCTTAACTGCTGAAATGTATAAATGAGATAAATGTATGGTGCTATGGATAAGGGTGTGTGTTATGTGCCGTTAATGTAAATGTAAATTGGATATTGTTAAAACCGCTGAGAGAATGCCAAAGCTGTTCAGAGACAGATAAAAACGCCAATCATGGACACACGGTACAAGAATAGTAATATTATTAAAGGGGACATGCTGTAGAAAACTGTTTTCATGTTGTTTTTGAAACATGTCGATGTGACTTGACTTGAGAACTTACTGCGCCTTTCAAAGTGGATTGTTACCTTCCCAGTCTGTAATGTCCATAGAAAGAAAATAGGCATTGAGAACAGGCCAGTTACAATAGTGCATGCATCTTACGTAGAATCTCCTCTCGTTTTTTATGGTACCATGCTCATTTACATATGACCACCCATAGTAATCTGAATCAAGAAGATTGAGCCATCTACCTAGTTATTCAGCAAATGATATCTGGAAGGAACAAGTAGAGATGTCAGGGAGAAAGTGCAAGTGTATGGTATATAGGTTATATGTTACCCCTGTAGTGAGTAGCCCAGTTTGTCTGCTGTTGTCTGGGAAAAGTATTGTAAAGAAAATTAACAATGTCACTAAAACATAAGGTTTAAAAGTGAGTTTAAATGACCATTCTGAAACGGCCATCTGTAGGCTCAGTTGTGGCACTGATTCGGTGTCTGTTCCTTCATTTTCCTCTTCTGACTTAGGTTCATGTGTATAAGGCTGTAATCCTGGTGTGGACGCCATTACTTACCTCTCTAAGATTAGCTACAATTCCACACGTGTTGGTGGCGAGGGTGTGGATGACAGAGTTCTCGTTTAAAGATGTTAGCCAATCAGAGTGAAGCTTATGCCATATTTACTATTTAAAAGCACAGCCGCAAAATCAAAATCAGCTTGTCTTATCCTACAGGGTTTTCATACCATGGTAAAACAGCATGAGAAAAAAGAACCAAGGCGGGGGTTTGGGTTTTTTTTGTTTTTTTGTTTGTTTGTTTTTTTAATTAAAAACTCACAGACTTTACAAAAGCATCTCAGGGAATGATATAAAATAACTGAATGGTGTATGGCATGTCTCCTTTAATGTTAATATAACATTTAGATAGGAAAATGCAAACTATTTCAGCTGTTACAATGTTGATTGTTTTCACTATTAATATCTTAGCGTGCACTATTTGCCCATTTTAGTTACTTGTGGAATTTATGGAATATCTGCGAAACATGCCAAATTTTGTCTTTCTCATTTCTCATTTCATCCAAAGGGTATGCAAATTTTCACATTCATCTCTCCCTCCACTGATGAGCGATCAGTCATTAATAATCATAATGCACCGAGGTGCCTTGAGGTAACACTAAACGAGGTTATGGTTTCTTTTACCTTATTTCCCCAATGTTGTCTTTCACCGAAGAAAGATTGAAGACGTGGCCCTCTTTCGCCCTGCAGTCGTTAGGGTTCCGTCTCTAACAATAAAACATGTGGAAGCCATTTAGTCTGTGCACCAACCGGTCACATAAATAACGAGTGGGCAGATGGAAGTGGTTAGTGTACCTCTGGTGACATGTGTGCACATACTTATGTCTGCATGCTAGTGTATATATAGATGTATAAAAGTCTCCGTAATTTGACAGTCACATGTGATTGTCTGCAGGCGTGTGTGTGTGCGGGTGTGTGTGTGTGGGTTCATGAGCAGACACGCTGGTCCGGTGGTCCATGGATTTATAACATGCCCAGATGCTGTTCCTTTGTGCGTTATGAATGTGGACTTTACCTCTAGATGGTGCTGCCTTCTTGACAAACTTCACCTGACAAAACAATTATCAGGATGTTAAATGATCTTTCTCACTGGATATTTTCCCAGTGTGTTTTGGGAATACAGTACAATTAGCACATTTTCATCAGCTTGTTCTGATTTTTCTAATTGAATATGGTAAAATACTTGTTGTACGAAGGGTTGTAGCGTGATCATTAGCTTGAGCGACAAATAATAGAGTACATATTTCCATATTGGCATATTAACAGTGTACAAACACAATTGAACATGATACTATGATTGTTCTGGATTGTTTTTTATCTTATAAAAAGCTTATACAAGGAAACAGCATAATTTTTGCATTTCTCAAAAAATACCATTTATTAGGGTTTTTACGGTAGCCATTCTACTCAAGGAGTTATGGTAGGCTACATTAGTACTCCATGTGGCAAATTACCATTTTTGTTAGCTTGGTGCTAACTCACTTAGCTACTTATAAAGTGAATGACAAGATTTAACGATAAATGTTACTGTATAAAGACATGGAAAGGATTGATTACAGACAGATGTTCTCCAGGCTTGACGAAGGAATTAAAGGAAAGCTCCAGCCTTTTTAATCTCTCTCCACCACATCTGTGTCATATGTGTGATTACCCCTTACAAGAATTTCAAAAAGTCTTGTTTACTCAAAAGTCACTTATAATGGAAGTCTAAGACTGTTTAATGCTAAAAAAAAAATACACGTTGAAACTATGTGATTAAATAATATACAGTGTGTATGTGTATATATAGTGTGCATATATATAGTGTGTATAGGAGAGGAGGACAGATGTGGCAGAATGTCTGACTAAAATGTATGAAATTTTATTCAAATTTTAATTACAGTAAAAAGTGTTTATGATTTTCTGACGTTTTTGATATCCATGTGCACATAGAAAGAAATTGAAGTTGCAAATGCAAAACAGTGCTGTAAATTCTTCCTATCTCTGAAAGAAAAGGCTTAGCAAATATGTGTGATTATTTTTTGGGAAAGGTTTTACACTATAAACTGATACCCCAACAACTTTCCATTCGATTCTCAGTACAGGGAAATGTGTTAAGATTATTGTCGAAGGTAGGCATCATTCAGATATGTGCCCAGGAAAGTGTTTCAGTAGTTTGAACTGAGTACTCAATAAATACTTGATCAAAATTGATCAACATATGAAGAAATAGAAAGAATTGTTTTGTAGCAGATCCTCTGTTGCAGCTTGTTGCAGCCTATCACATGGATTTTGGTTAATTATTTATCTGAAGGCAGATAACCTTCAGATAAGCAAGGAACAAGTTTCCACAGACTTTCATAGAGGTGTCATTTCATTCGCTGTCTTTGGTCTGATGTACTCGAATCCCTAATAAAAAAAACTACATTATTCAGAATGAACAGATAAACAGATCCATATATGAAGTGTACTTTTTTTTTTGGTTGTTTTTTTTAAAAAGTTTTTTAAAAGGTGTGCATCAGGGCTCGGATCCCATATGATTGAACAAAATAAACTTATGTGAGTAAGATGTTTTTACTTCCATGAGGGTGCCAGTGAGCAGTCAGATATGAAGCTTGCACATCAAAGAAAGACCACATTGTCACGTAATTGAGGGTTGTAGTCGGATGTAAATGCAGAAAGGCGTTTATTTTGCAAACAAACAAGCATACATAAAAACCAAATCAGCGGGCAAACTCGTAGTCGTAAAACAGGCAATGGGTCATGCGAT
>JAOTRR010000001.1:29344535-29363654 GCA_028570945.1 Gogo arcuatus
GTGCAAGAGTACATGTGACAAAAATAAAGGCTTCGGCCTTGGTTCTTCTTCTTCTGAAAGTTTGACCTGCCCATAATATTTTCTAATGAATTTAGTTGGTTCCTAAAATATAAACAAATTAGCCATTTAAACTACAGAGACTATGACCAGAATAAATTATTTACTCCTCCCGTGTTACTGAAAGTGGCCTTTCTTTGTCCTGCAAGCTTCGTATCTGATGGCCCGCTTCCACTTGTATGAAAGTAAAAACCTTCCAC
This sequence comes from Gogo arcuatus, assembly GCA_028570945.1. Classification (NCBI taxonomy): domain Eukaryota; kingdom Metazoa; phylum Chordata; class Actinopteri; order Siluriformes; family Anchariidae; genus Gogo; species Gogo arcuatus. The sequence continues at coordinate 29,344,793 of JAOTRR010000001.1, forward strand.
TCCTATGACTTTTATGTTGGGTCTCGTGCGTCATGCAGGATGCCACTGCCAATACACATCTTTCACCCCAGTTGCTTACAGTTACCGAGAATGTGTTCTCTTTATATCCTACACCTGGCTATAACCTACTCTCTACTTTCTACTCCCAGACGAAACACCTCCAAAACATTGACGTCATTGTAAGCCTCCATTTTCCAAATCCAAGTGTAGCCTGCAGCTTCACATGGATTCTTCAGTGTGTTGAAACAGTCACAAAGCATCTGGGCAAGATGCTCTTTGAATCCTGTAAGCATAAAAACAAACACTGCTCTCCCCTGTCATTGCAGATCTCGTCATCCAAGTGGCAAAGGAAAAGTTCGGAGCCATCAAGTCTGAGTACCAGAAGGTAAGTGTGTGTGCTGTATGGGTAGTTGAGCTGAGGAGACGTTGTCTTGCAAATGTCAGTTCTTCAGCAGGCCATTAATTGATAGTGATATCCGAAGAGAGAGTCTTTCAACCCTGTTATACCAACTGTGCTGCAAGAGGTAACTGTTTTTTGGCAGTACGAGCAAGATGGAACTAGTAGTTGCTTCATTAGTGATAGTTTCATTATGCAGCATCCACCCCCTTTGAAGTTGAGATCTGGAAATGTAAGAGGTGTAGCAGAGAACCCTTGATACAGAAATATTAAGTGTAACCTGTCTGTATACCTCCATTTTGCCACATTGTCTTAACAAGCTGTAAGAGGTGCCATGATTCCTCTGCAACCATGTTCACTCATTTTATTTGGTTATATACCCATTGCCTTGGCACACTTAAGAATTTGGAGTTCTACATTTTTTTTTATTCTCTTAAATCCAGTGCACAGATTTAATTAGATTTTATTTAGATTCAAAGAAACTGACAGTACTTAGCACAGTATTACATCATGTTCCTGGTTCTTAAGTGCTTTGTTTGCCTTTTATCTACCTGTTGCTTTTTCTGACCACCTTTTGTGCTCTTTTTCCCCTTTGTCCTTTTTTGTCTTTTTTGCTTTTTCTGCATGCTTCTCATCATCTGGCTATCCCCAGCCAGAGAACATTGTTCTGACACTGCAGGTAAAGTGTGCACTGAGCCAGCACTCTGATCATCCTTCAGTTGTCCTTTATCATCCTGCACCCTAATATTACAATACCACTTTTCTTCCTCAATCTACACCATCTGCCTGTAGCTCACTGATTTTCCCTCTTAAGGCCTTTTCTTTTTAACCCTCTGGAAGCCAAGACCCCTCATACATGGTGGATATGTACATTCCATGTTGCTTCTGAGCAGTGCTGGTTACCAGATGGTTAAGGTCTTCAGTAAGGTCTTTGGTGTATATACTGCCAAATGTTTCTGTTGTGTCACAAATGTGGTGATGTCTAGATAGATGTCTTCTCCCAGACGCACACTGACCTTGCCAACATACTCTTGCAGATACTTTAACCATTTTTGTCCTGTAGAAAGTCTGACAATGTCTGCCCTCTCCCAGTCATACTATGACCATGCCTGGCCACTCACACACACACACTATATGGCCAAACGTTACCTGACCATCACACCCATATGTGCTTTTTAAACATCCCATTCCAGATCTAGTCTCCCTTTACTGCTATAATAACCTCCACTCTTCTGAGAAGGCTTTCCACTAGATTTTGGAGTGTGGCTGTGGGGATTTGCCTCTTCACCACAAGACTGATGTTGGCCAAAGAGACCTGAGGTGCAGTTGGCATTCCAGTTTATCCCAAAGCTGTTCAGTGGGGTTGAGGTCAGGGCTCTGTGAAGGCCACTCGAGTTCTTCCACTCCAATCTTGGCAAACCATGTCTTCTTCATGGAGCTTGCTATGTACACAGGGGCAGTATTGTACTGGAGCATTCTTTGGTTAGGCCACTTGGTTCCACTGAAGGGAAATCTTAATTCAACAGCATTTGTGTGATGTCAGGTGTCCACAAATCTTTGGCCATATAGTGTATATTGATTGTGCCCGGCACTCCGTGAAACTATGGTTAGGTCTGCTGAAACTTCTGCCATGCCAGCTTGACCCAAAGAAACTTTGCCTGTGCCAGCCATTCCCCACAGGAACTCTGATTGCAAATGCCTGCTTAAGCAAAATCCGTTACCAAGCCGTCCCACTCTGCAGATGCTCTGACTGTGCCTTCCCACTCCTTCACAACATCATTGTGCATACTATGAACTTACTGCTTCTGACGATTTTCTGGCAGCACCCACCTCCTTTCACAAACACTGAGTGTCCCTTCTGTTTCCTCAGAAAGTGTGACTAATCCCACCCACTCCTGTGGTTATTATATTTGTTTGTACCCACCTGCAGTATTTTCTAATGAAGTTAGTTGGGTCTATTTTTCAACATATAAACAGATAAATTATTTAAACCACGCTGATCCTGACCAGAATTAATCAGTAAATGAAGAAGAATGAATGAATGAATGAATGAATGAAGTAGGCACCTTGCACAGTGCCGCCGCATGAGCAAACTTGATTTATGGCGGCCAGCCATCGCCCAAATGAAAGTAAAATCCCCCTGTGCTTATGATATTTTTGTTGAGTCCTGTGGGATCCCAGTCCTAATGCACATTTCTACTTCCAATTACTGAGGATCTGTTCTGTTTATATCCTACACATGGGGTTAACTTAGTCATAGCCGCTATACTTCTCCCTGCTTCCACATTTATTTCTGTTTGAATCCTCCCACAATGTTTTGTGGCTAGTTTATTTGTATCTTTCAAAGGGAAATTGTCCAACTAAGTCATTTTTAAGTTCTTCCTTCATTGAGGGGGAAATTATTTGGTCATTAGTGGTCACATTAGCAATGTGCTATATCTAGTCGTTCCACGATCTTTGTTTCTGACCACCCGCTCAGACTGTCATGACAGTAAAAATGTTCTGCACCTATAAATTTTTGTCTAAGCTATTAGTATTGGTGTAATTGTCCAAAGGTAGCTCTGGCATGTAGGTGTAAATGATGTATCTAATCCCCCTAACGTTATATGTGCTGCAATTTATCGTATTTTTAGTCACAGAGTCACGAGAACCAAACGGTCAGGTAATCGCTGAGATCACAGGATTCCCATTTCTGTAAACCTTTTGTGAGAAGGTGTTTGCTATTTTTAGTACAGCCTATCTAAAAAAAAAAAAGTCCACCCAAGCTATTCAGTTACAGGGAATTTCAGAGGTAATGGTGCAATGAGTTCCTTCAGTACTTCTCTCTGTAATCGCAGCCAGTTAACCTCAGAGCTAGACTCAAGCCTGGTCATGCTGATGAGAAATAAAGATCTGTTGCTTGTGGTCTGTGTCCTGATCCGGACACTATTCTCAGAAACAGTGATCGATAGTCCACTTATTTTATTGAAGACATGCACTCTTATACATGCTGCATTAAAGTGATGCATGTCTGTGAGCCAGGGCTTAAAACATCATCCATTTGCTATGAATTCATTTACTCCAAAAGCTCAGCTTCCTGATCTCACCTGGGTCTGAGAGCAATGAACGTTTTATGGGAATGTGAAACTAGATTAAAGCCAGACAGACACAGTGAGACCAACAAACCTGGAGTCTGGAGCCTGGCAAGCTTCCAGCAGCTCATTCACACTGCATGGCTAAGCAGCTAGCTCTCATTTGATTAATTAACACCACAGTGACATGTTACATGGTGAGGGAATTCCTTATCCAGTTTCTAATATATTTTATTCAGGGGGGTTTTTTTGGTTTTGTTTTGTTTTTTAAATAAGGGTATGTTTTAAGTGGTGTGTAGTTTTCAAACTAGGATCACAGATGGCTGGAGATGAGCAGGATCTTTTGTAATTCAATAAGACAGAAGAGCCTTAAAAACAGACATCCATTATGAGACTATTGTGAAATAATATTAGATGACTTTTTGGTGTGTATTATGTTCCCTATTATATGAGTAACTACCCTTTCCTGTTCCTTTCATTAGTTCTTAGTACTATCTCTAACATTAGGGACTTTAAGCTTTTAAAAACTGTCGTGATGGCTACTGTGACTGAAAATAAATTAAAGCAAAATAATTAAGCAAGAAACTTATACATTACAGGGAAACTGAATTTTTTTTTTAAACTACAAAAACGGCAAGACAGAAACTAATTCTTTGTGCATTAAAAGATAAACTGATCTTAGAAGAGGAGTAATATTACGCAATCAACAAAATCAAGTGCTCAACAATTAAATTTCTGTTGTAAATGAAATTCCTATGCAACACACAATAGGTGTTAAATCAGCCTCATGTTGTGTTTATGCCAGATTGGGATTTTTGCCATAGTAGACCACTGGCTGTACAGACACAGGTGTATTTTCTGGTCACAATAGCCATCTTTGCATCTGTCAACTCTTAAAAGTCCCAAATGTCCTTAGTGTCTCACAGATCTCTTGATTACTTACAGAGAATGTGTTCTGTTTATATTCTACACATGGTCATGACCTGGTCATAACCTCCAATGTCAACATGGAGTGTAAAGTGGAACGTTACGTTGCACAGGTGATTTACTATGAGGTGGGATTTGTGGTGTGCGCGATTGTGGGGATTCTCTTCATCGTGCTCGTGCCGCTTGTCGGATTGCTCTTCTGCATGTGCCGCTGCTGCGATAACTGTGGAGGAGAGATGCACCAGAGACAAAGGAAAAACGCAGACTGTCAGAGAGGACTACTTACCACGCTCCTGCTCACCACCACGTTCATCATCACGTAAGTGTTAAGTGTATGTGGGGGTGTGGGGGTGTGTGTGGGTACATGTAATTTTCCTTGCAACTTTAAAATCTGAATATCTTAAGTACACTATACTCTATGGCCAAAAGTATGTGGACACCTAACCATCACACCCATGTGTCCATTCCAAAACCAAGGGCATTAACACAGATTAAGTACCTTCTTAATCTTAAGCTACTAGAATAACCTCCACTCTTCTGGGAAGGCTTTCCACTAGACTTTGGAGCATGGCTGTGGGGATTTGTGTTCATTCAGCCACAAGAGCATCAGTGAGGTCGGGGATTCGTGTCAAGTGAGTAGTTCTGGTGCGCAGTCAGCATTCAAATTCATCCCAAAGGTGTTCAGTGGGGTTGAGGTCAGGGTTCTGTGCAGGACACTCGAGTTCTTCCACACCAAACTTAGCAAACCATGTCTTCATGAAGCTCACTTTGTGTAAAGGGACATTGTCATGCAGGAACAGGTTTGGGCCTCTTAGTTCCAGGGAAATGGAAATTGTAATACTATAGCATACAAAGACATCATCCTATACAACTGTGCACTTCCAACTTGGCAACAGTTTGGGGAAGAACCACATATAGGTGTGATGCTCAGGTGTCAACCTACTTTTGGCCATTTATTGTCTGTCAGGACTGTTATTTGCTTTGTTTGTACTGTAATCAGTTCCTGCACTGTGCTACTGTAACAAAGCAATTTTCCTACTCAAATCAATTACCTACCTCCGTCCTAACCACCCACTCACCTACCTACCTAACTACCTCCCTTCTTCTTAGCTTTTTACTTCTATCCACCCACCAACTTTCCACTGAATAAAGCTACCTATCTAGCCACTCGCCCAGCTCTCTACATACCTACCTAAATACCTACCTACATACCTACCTACGTACCCACAAACCTGCCTAAAATAGTTTACATGCACACAGTACAGTTTCATGAGCTCAATATAGTATCTCGTGGCCACAAAATGTTTCACCCAAAAACCTTTGTCACATAATATGGAAAGTAACTGATTACTTGCCTAGTCACATGGTGCATCCTTCAACAAGTAAATACAGCATTTTTTTTAAAACCCTGCTTAAAGGTCAAACTTAGTGCCAGTGTACTTCATAGGACAAAAAAAGTAGTGTTGGATCAAGGACTTTTTAAATCATATACTAATAAATCAAGACAAATCTCCAGTTATTAACAAGATAATTAAACTAGAACTGTTCATGCAGAATTATATTGGCAATGTAGGCTCCTGTTAGTTTATTTAAATGCTTGAATCTTCATTATTTCTCAGTTGAGAGTAAAGAAAACAACCCACAACTTGCTTCTTAAAGGCAAGTGCTTGTGTTTAGAGGTGGTAGTCTCAGACAACTTTACTAAAGACTTCATTAAAATCTGGCAACCTTTTGGGGTAGGTTATTTTAATAAACTGAACGCACTGCCCAGAAAATCAACCTGAGGATGGCGGCTCTGAATATGAGTAACTTTCATTATTGTGATTTAAATCACCAATATTGAATGTGGTCTGAGATGATTATTCCATGTTCGTGTTTGCTGTTTCAAAGAGGTTTAGTATTAAACTACAATATTAATTTCCCTAACTGTATGAACTACAATCTTCAAAAACCACTACAATGTTCATGTTGTTGCTAATGGTGGCCAGGAGTTACTTATCATGGCAACAAGCACACTTCCATGATCTGACATGAGTTCCTGATGAGCAGCTTCATGGTGCTATAACTGAGCAAGAGTTTGAGAGAACCATTATTACTGATCCCACTTTTCAGTATATTAGTAGTGCAGCCCTTAATCCCCCTGGACACACAGAGGCCTTAAGGGTAATGGCACAAAACTGAACTTGATGTGCTTTATAGCTCTATTTGGTTGCTTCTTTATTAGAGATTCCACAGCCGAGGCTTGGCTGCCTAGAGATCAGGGGCTCAGTCGCTTCACACATTAAATCTCCAGGGCCAGAAGGCACCACAGCGCACCGGTTCTAATGAAGCTATTACAGTGATGGGGGTAGAGAGGCAACCTGGGGTGGGCTAAATTACAGAGAGTGGGAAAGAAAGACTCAACAACAGTGAGAGAATGTCAAGTACCTGTTAGTCTTTTGGTAGCTAGACTGAAAATGCTACAGAACAATCGCTATGAAGCTCAGAAAGCCACTGTTGAAAGTGCAGACCATTTAGACAGTCATGGATGAGCTCTTGGCTTCAAGAAGCTCCAGGAATAAGATCACTCACTGTAATGCAGTGACTCCAGAGGCACTTTAGAGGGTTAGACTGCGAGTTTTAGACTGCATGTTGCAGTGTGAAGGATTGGTGCAGTTTGTTTAGTTTGCTGAACAATGCTCGTCATTCTTAGTGTCTGTCTATTGTGTCCTTTAGTCCCAGCGGGTGTCCTTTCTTCTCGGCAGTGCCCTCGTTTTTATACCCTATTAGCAGCAGTGGCAGCAGTAATACTGCTCTTTAAAAAAAAAATAGCAGGAACTAGTTATACAGCTGAATAAATCAAGATGTGACCCAATTAGCATGCAGACATGACTACTCATTACTGCCATCATGCTTGCAAGACAAAAGTAATTTCTTGATTTCTCAAGGATGCTGTCACATACCAGAACAGCAACACGAGTGACGATCAGCTACCACAAGAGCCTTCAGGCAAGGCCGCTTTTATTTTTAGCTTTTTTAACTGACACGGCATCAAATATAAGAAATTAGGTCCATAAGCAATATTCTGCATGGTTCCCCCTTTCAGTCATGTTTGTGACCTAATATTTTGAAATTGCATTTTTCATGGTGGCAAAATTATACATCCATTAATTAGCATTGTCCAGTGATGTGCATGTATTATTGGCCTCTGCCAGGAGTCATATAAGTCTGTTCTAGCGTTTAGTTCAAAAATGTGATTTACAGATGTTATACTAAGAGGAGAGAAATAACTGTATGCTCAGAATGCCGTGTCCTCATCTTCTGAATGGAAACTGAATGGGGAAAAAAGAAATGATTGTCTTACATTTCAGTTCCCAGCCTGCCGTGGCCTACTTTCTCTCCTCACACAAGGAGGAAAGGGAGCTGGGGTAATTTGGAAACTGGGGGGAAACTTTAATAATAGTGGCATCAGACGGAACACATGAAAAAAACATTTTTAAAACTCAAAACTATGTATTTGGTGCTCTCAAATTTAATATGTTCAAAGTAAGTTAATATAAGCAAACAACAGTAAAAATCAAGTTGATTTAAGCAACCAGAAGTTAAAAACATATCCTACAGAAGTAGAGGTGACACACAACAGTTCTTATATCACTTTAAGAATAAAATTAACAATATTAACAATATTCTTAATTAAATTAACAATAACAATGTTCCAAAGTATTTAATAATGATGGCATCTGATGTAGCTGCTGTAGGTTGCTTAAATCTTATAATTAAATCTCATCATTACAGTCCCATCTGTGCAAACACACACACATCGTAGACACACACAGCTGCCATCAGGAGCATCCACGAGTATGGAGGGAGCTAAAACTATTGCTTACTGTAAAAAAACAATTGCTTACTGTAAAAAACTATTGCTTACTGTAAAAAGAGATGATCTATTCTACTGATTTGCAGTAAAATCAAAAGAAATAGCCTCAGCTAATTTGACATCTCTTGCTAAACAACAAACATTACATGAAGGTTAGGAGTGGATTAGTGGCGCTTTTGAAAAAGATTGTGCTTCCTGATAATTGTGTCTCACTCTTCACCTTCCGTGCATCTCCACGTCCCATCACAGTAACTGCCTTTGTCTCGATCAGACTCCTGACTGTTTTGCAACTGCACACCGATCACATTTCATCTCTGCGGCTCAGGCCAGAGGGAAGCCAGTGAGTGGATCTGGAACAGGGACGTTGTTGGGTGAAACCGGACCCTGTGGGTCGGCCCCTGTTTAGAAGGGCATTTAATGGGGTTCTCACCCCCACCCAGAGCTAGAACAGCCCCCAGTGAGGCAGCTAGGAACATAGCGGGAACACAGCAGGAATACAGCAGGGCATTGTGCGGCGGAAACACGAGCCTCATGCCCACCAACTACACGCCACATTTTCCCGTGCAGCGAACCGACACAAATGAAGCAGCTTAATTAAGTCGAACGTTTTGTAGCTTTATTTCAGAAAATGAAGGAACATCTGTTGTATCCTGGTGAGAGATGACACTGAGGCATGCGAGTGTAAATTACAACACTGAAGAACACTGAAACTAGAACGGTTTAATTAATAAAGCTGATTCCCTCCTACATCTTCCTTCCAGGCTTTACCAAACATGTTTACTCTTCATTCCATTCCCAAAAAAACATTTATATGACGTAGTATATCAAGGGTAATTTTGACCCAAAAGTAAGCATTGCTATAAAATAAAAAGTCAGCAACTATTTTCATCCAATTTTATACAGTCCAATTCCCAACTTTCCCAGCTCAGTTTTCCATCTGATAGCCACGAATCTGGGAACATAAGGGCTAAAAGTAGCTTGCTAGAAATCACCTACTAGAGTATACAGTATGATAATTAGCCTAATGTTAGCAGCTTACTAGTGCTAATTACACAATTTAATAGTTAGTTTAACCTTAGCTAGCTTGTTATCGGACTTGGCTAACAAGACTACGATGCTGGGGAATTAACATTAGCTAAGCTAACGACTAAGATAGCAACATTTTCTTAGATTAAAAAACTGTTCGTGCTTTAAAAAACCTCCACGTTATCATTTAGCAACATTGTCTAAGCTAGATGGATAATAACGGAATTGATGACATGATTTAGAACATCATCACTACTGTTTTTCACAGTATGATAGCTAGCCTAATGTTAGCAGCTTGCTAGTACTAAGTTCAAATGTAATATTTACACTAATATTAGCTAGCTTGGTATCAATTATGGATAACTGAAAAACCGTAATACTGCTGGGTGACACAGAGGACATTAGCTAAGCTAGCTACTTAGCTGGAAACATTTTTAGACCAAAAAACTGAGATTACCTTTAAAAATAATAATTAAAAAATCATTATTTAGCAGCATGACCAAAGTTAATAGCTAGCTAGATTGCTAGCTTAGGTATGTGTAGTTGTTTTTTTAGTATGTGAACAGTTGTATTGTCTGTGCTAGATTAATATGCAGTATCTTAAAAAAGTGACCTAGGTGAGTGCGAAATCCGTCATTTCGAAAGAGAATATGAGTTAATTTAGTCAAATTGACAACAAACGAAGAGTCAAATCTCCTGGCAAGAGATGATCCTAAAGCGTATGAGTGCAATGTCTAAAATGATTAGCATGAAATTTAAATGGTTGAATACACACACTGCGTTGTCTTCCCTCCAGGCTGCACACTAAGCATGTTTCATTTCAGATCTGATGTTCTTTTAGTCTTCCTGCTTCAGACAAAATTAGCTAATGTCTAAAAATGACAGCAAATATTTCTCCTCAAGCCCTGGCAACATTGTCGTAATAAGGTATCGCGTCTTGTTTACACGCTTATTTTAGAACGGTCACGTCTGGGTGGTGGTGTTTTTCCAAAAAAGCTTCAAGGAAAAATTAATCTTGAGTTTCTCTGCTTGAATTGTGAGCTCTTTTCCTTGAGTGTTTTTTTTTTTGTTTTTTTGGTTTTTTTTTAAACACGTGTTGCCTCTCCTATCTAATTGTCTCAGGGACTCGTATCATCTTTAGTTCCACATTGTTTCCTCTGTAACTCTGATCTCCTGACCCAGCTGGTCCAAACAGACAGCATATTTACTGAAAGGGAAGGAGGGCAAACGTTAAGTGGGAGGGAGAGGGAATAACAAAGCCTCTTTGTGGTTAGGAGTTTTACAAGTTTCATTACAAGTCACCTCAGCTAGTATTGTTGATGTCCAGAGGGAGGATGGGGCAACAGGAGTCACCTTCTCTGAACTTTGAAACCTTTGTCTTGTCCTGTTCCTGTGCATCATGCCTCAGGGCACAACAAATCATGCTAATAAAACTTATTCTATTGGAACTGTGTGTGTCAGAGTAGAAAAGCCCATTTGGAGTCACCGTGTCTACCTTTTTCTACCAGTAATGTCTTGCTTTGAGAAAGCACAAATATATTCGACCAAAACAACATGGAATTGTTTTTATTTTGGCTACTTTGCGACCTTGCTTTGACTGCCTGCCTGCGTCCAGTTTAACAAATGTAGCAGTAACAAATATCAGTCTCCTTAAAGATGTTTTGCTAGCCAGGTGTGATTTTTCTTACACAGTGAATGTCACACTTTGATCAAGTTGTTGTATAGTTATGAACTTAAGGCTAATCAGGTCCTTTTATAATCACATACTGACTGTCAAAATGTCCGCAAAGCTCCTGTGCCATCACGTCATCAAACAGAGAAGAGTGCTTTCACACTCAGCAGAGAAAGTTTTAAATGTTTAACTGTTTCTAGTAGTGCACTGGCATTTCATTACACCGGTGGAATGGAAATCGATTTATCGGATATTTTTCAATCAGTACGAACAAATGAATTATTTTATCACCTAAGTCTAGATTAAGATCAGTCAGGACACTGTTGAGTTTCTATGTGTAGAGTATCGTGACTCTGTAGCCCTTTTTACACAGATATTCCGCAATATTGGCGTAAAGAAGGCACCTCAATATTCCGGCTTTGGTTGCTTACAGTGAACAAAATAATGAAGCCACGCCAGGGTGTGTTTTTACACAGCAAGCTGGCATTCCGCAACCAGAGGTGTGACGTGTCACAACGGAGTGTAGGCATCTAGGGTGACGTATCTATGTGTCGGAAATACGAATACCCCGAGCATACCAGCGCTGCTTTAAAAACCACGGCGGGTGAACTGTGTGTTGAGGTGCTTTTGTTAGCTGTAAATATTTATACCTCTCTTCAAACACAAGCAAAGTTACTGAGTATCATATGCAACATGTAAACACTTCCATTAAATAATTTACATTTAAGGGAAGTAATAGCCTCAATATATATATAACATGTTTGTGTCCTTTAGCCGAGCCAGCTTTTCAGGGGGAAAAAAAAGTCTGTAACAGAAAACTGCGTTCGCAAACAGAGAGAAGAGAGAGAGAGTGAGTGAGTCAGAGAGAGTGAATCAGAGAGAAAGGTAATGAGGAAGAGAGGAGTGGAGAGACTCGTGCAAGTAACAAGTTTGTGGATCAGAAATATGTTGGAGGAGAAAGTGAAGAGAAGTAGGAAGTGATTTGAGGCAGAAAGGCACGCAGATAGATGGAGACGTTTGAATTTGTGCTGGTCTCGAAAAGAAGAATGTCAACGTCAAACATGTCACACCCCTGTCCCGCCATGCCGGCTGTCCCTTTTACACAGACGTCAATTTGAGCTCTGTTACTACCAATTGTTCCAGCTCAGAGGCAGAACAACACACACCCCCGGTTCCGAATTTGGACGTTTTATACAGAACGTGAGGCGGAATAAAGGCGTAAGATTCCCATCTTGAACAGGCTGTGTAAAAGGGGCCTGTGTTTAACTGCTTGTGAGCAGGGCCATGGGAAAGGGGAGGATTGCGAGCCCCCTGCCAGGTAAATAGTTCACACCTCTCCACAATAACATTGGTATAGAGATAAAATGGACAGCACAGCTAAAACATTTTTGATAGTAAACTTAGTCAAAAAAGTCAAAGTCCCTCCTGTGCCAGGACCTGGTCTTCCCAGGCAATCTCACGTCCAAGTACTAACCAGGCCCTTAAGGCACATCAGGCGGTGCCGATCTCCGTTTCTATAGCCCTCAGCCTCTTGCCTATTACATAGCTAGGGTTACAGTGGGGGGGCTGTCCTCTGGTAACCGCGAGAGTTTAACTTCCTACTCACATCTGTATTGCAGTGTGCCTTGCCAGATGGCAGTAGGTACCATTTTCATGATGGTCTTTGGTATAACTCACGATCTCCTGGTCGAGAGGCGGACAGGCTAACCACTAGGCCAACTCACAGTAGTAAACCTAGTAGGCTAGGTAAAAAAAAAAAAGAAATACTTATGAAAAACTGCAAATTCGCACTACATTGAAGTGTGACATCACAACTAAATTCAATGCTGAACACAGGCATCCCCAAAACAGGCAGATATTCTATTTTTTGGCCTCTGGTAAAAAGTTAAAAGATCTAATAAAAGATATTTAGTCAGCAGAACTGACTGAATGCCTTGGGGATTATTTCCTCATTGACGTTAGCATAAACAGAGATTAGAACAGAGATTGAAGAGACGACTCTTTTCAGAAGAAGAGTCGCTTGTGAATGACTTTTACCTCAGCTGATGAGGAAGGCGGGGGTGTCTTTCATGTACTTCAGTATCTTTCTACATTTTTTATAGTTCTGTTTTCCCTGAAGGTGCCTCATTTTGCACCACTGTCTCCTCAGATATGGACCATTTCACATGATGTGGCCAAAATCCCTCAGGTTTCCAGCAGATGTGATCATGTTTTTGGGTCTCTGCCCTTGCTAAATGATTCCACTTGAAATGAGCCAGTTATAGAACTAGCATCCTGCTAATTCAGTCTCTGATTCGTGAGCCTGACACACTTTTCGAAGTGTCTTTTCATTCCACCACACAGCAATGAAAATATAGCTGTCCTTCATGCCAGCACGCCCTGCTGCTACCTGCGGTGATGTTCAGTTAAAGTCGCTCGAACGTAATCAGTGAAGATGATTTCTCTCTCAATCTGAATAACAATGTTGCCTTTTTTCCGGATGAAGTTCCCGCTAATTTGTACATAGTGCTACAAAAGGATGTACAGCTTTGTTTTCTGTGTATAAACCTACAACATTTGTGATCTGGCTTATTAATAGTATGAGTAGATATACTGTGTGGACAGATTATCATTTTAGATACATCTGTATCAATAATCTATATGTCAAAATATTACTCGTGGGTATTATAGTGATTATTTGTGATTTTAAGTGTAAATGATGTAATGCGTATAGAAAACAGGTGTAGATTTCTTTTTAATGTCAGTGCTGCCATCTACTGGCTGCTTATTTCCAGATGTTTTGTTTTCAGTGTTCTTATGAATTATCTGAATTATAGAACTGAATTATAGAAGGATTTAGAGTGGATTTTCTCTTTTCTCTGATCCCAGAGCTGGGGTCCTGTGTGCGTATGCAGCCAATCAGAACCTGAGTTCTCAGCTGAAGACCATGAGAAGGCTCATCAACAGTAACCTGAGAGACTTGTACACTTTTGCCAATAACACACCAGCGGTAAGAACTTGGATGTTGTCCTGCATTATACAGCATGCATGGATGGATGAATGGATGGATGGATTGATTGGTGGATTGATTGATATGGGACAATATACAGATGAATGGGTTAGATGCACAGAGAAATGAACAGATGGATGGATGAACATATGGAGGGATTTATGGTTAGAGGAATGGACAGTCAGATATATAGATGGATAAATGGATGGAAAGATGAATGGTCAGACAGATGAATGAATGGATAGATGGGATGTATGAAGAGGTTTGGTTGCACAAAAGCATGGACAGATGAACGAATGGACATATGAATAGGTGTGTGGACAGAAACCTTGACAGATGAATGGACAGAGATAAATGGATGGATGATTGACAGGTGGATAGATGAATGGATGGGTGGCTGGACATGTGAATGGATAGGTGAACAGAAGCTTGGACAGATGAATGACTGGATGCTGGATGGGTGGGTGAATGAATGAATGGGTGGGTGGACAGATGAATGACGATGTACTGGTGAATGGGTGGATGATTGACAGATGAATGGATGGGTGAATGGATGAATGGGCAGAGGGATGGATAGATGGATGAGTGGATGATCAGACATGGATGGATGGAGGGAAGGTGTATAGAAGTATGAACAGATGACTGGATAGACATGGAGATGGATGGATGAATGGGTGTGTGGACAGAAGCACTGACAGAGGAGTGGATGGACATAGAGATAAATGGATGGATGGATTGGTTGATGCATAGACGGATGGATGAATAGATGGGTGGCTGGATAGGTGGGTGGAAACATGGACAGATGAATGAATGAACATACCTGTGAATGGGTGGATGATCAACTGATGAATGGATGGGTGGATTGATATATTTATACATTAATATTGCATCAGTTTAAGTCCACCTCTAAAAGTCCAGTTTAATTGTATTTGTTGTAATTACAGATTGTAAATTAGTTTTGTATGATCTCTTTCCCAGCAAATCGATCACCTGATATCTCAATATGGAACCGCCAAGAAACAGGTGCTCTGTGATCTAGACAGTAAGTATATAATGTTGGTTGCAGTGTTTACATGCAATACATGTTTACATTGCACGTAAACTGTGTGTGTGTGTGCTAGATGTAGGTCAGTTGTTGGGTGGAAGGATACATGAAGAGCTGGGAAGAATGGTGCTTCCTGCCCTGGATGAGGCACAGAACATGGCTGGAGGTAGAACATTCCTCACTTACACACTCCGTCTCTCGCTCTCTCAGTAGTTCAACCATGTCTTACACTTGTCTTTTGTCTTTGGAAAGAAACACTAAAGGGGTAACCATGACAAATACATCCTTTGAGACATGGATGTGTGTGTGGTAGTGATGCAGGACACTAAGGAGGCTCTGGAGAACGTGACTGTGACATTGGGGGTTCTGCAGGAGGGCACAGTGCAGCTAGAGTCTAACCTGAGCAGGGTGCGAGTGGACATCTCAAATGCCCTCGACGACCCGGCATGCGCTAGCTCGTCTTCACACACAGTTCGCATCTGCGTCAACATCCTCAGCTCACTCAGCCAACTGGAGATCAGTGCTAACTACACAGCGGTGAGGTTTAACTTCAGTTTCACTATGTAATCTATGGAATCTTATCATCTTAGTTATTAATATACTAAACAATATTTATGGAAACTATAATATTTATAGACATTTTAAAAAAAGAGAGAGAAAAGGAAATTAGGAAACAAGCCAAGAACATAAAGGTTCACACTAGAAAAGGATTTTGAGCATTTGTAACTTTTAGGATTGATTATCTTGATCAGAATACAAACATAAGAGCTAATTTGTTTATGAAATGCTGAATTCAAGCTTGTGTGTTTCAGCTGCCTGGTGTGAGTGAGCAGTTAGCCAGCGTGAACGACGTTTTGAAGACCAACCTCGGCCAAATAGTTCTCAAGGTACTTATGTGTGGTATTGTATAATGATTGCATCGGAGTTTTGATGTTATGCATTTTGTTAAAATGAAAGCCAAGAACACTGTTTTGGAATTGCAGTAATTACACGCTTCCGAATTGTTAAAAGCACTCCCCTCTATGGTTTCTCTCTTGTGGGGTTAAGTGATGAGGGTATTCACCCCTTTTCTGCATTCTGGGGGACCGATCTGTCATGCCATTGTGTCTTTGCAGTGACACCATTTTGCCTGGCTTTGGCAGGTCATATAATGCAATATAATGCAAACACACGTAGTTATAGGGACGGGATCAAATTTATGGCTGTCACACTAGTGCATTAATTTGTATTCTAAACTCCAATGGTCTGTTTGGAAACGTAGTCAAATTTGGGAAACTTCTTTTTTGATAAGCATGACCGTTTTAACAGATAAATATTTTAACAGCTTCCTCAATTAAATAATTCAACCCTTGTACTCGTGTACAATAATGTTCCATGGAAAATAAAGTGATGATAAAAACTGTTTATAACCAAATATCAAGATATTAACTTGTATAGTTATCATACTGAATTTTTTTCCATACCATTTTTACAGTTTTTATGTTTAACCCCCTAAACTCTCATTTAAGGTTTATAATTATACAGTTTTCCTGTTAGTCATATTAGCTGTAGTCAGTATATATAACATTATTTTAAGATATTAAAAGTATTAACCCCTAGTTTATTATTTAGAGTTTATTATTCAGGGTTCTGGCATATGGCTTTTAAGGTTGAGGTTTGACTCTTTCTCTGAAGCATTTTCTTCTCATCCTCCAGGGGTTTTTAGCCTTCAATGACACCCCAACCATAGTAAAAAACCAGACCAGAAATGTAGCTGAAGGTAAGGTTTATAAGTAAATGCCCCCACGGAGCTACATATAATCTACGTGTCACTTCTGTCATGAAATGTTGGAGAACTTTCCTTCTTTTCTGTCCTCTTTTTTTCTGAATGATTTTAGGAGTCCGAGGTTTGTTGAATGGCATTGGCAACAACATCACCAGATTCTCCAAGCTGTTTCCGGTGCAGACTACTGTGAACAACGTCACCATTTTCATCAGTCACACACACTCACAAATCGAGGATCTTTACCCAGAGATCGACAAAATGGACTTCTATAGGTACTACAGCCATGACAGATACGCAGGTCTCAGTCACAGCGATGTCTCAGGGCATGTTGTATGTGTCTTAAATGTTTCATAAAATCATGCATAAATGAACAAATTGTTCAGTTTCAGTAACCGATTGCAGCTCACTAACAAATTAAAAAGTCTGATCAATCTTGAAGCATGCGTTCTTTGCATAATGCTTTGTGTAGCTATGGTTTTTCATTATTCCAACATTTCTACAGATAGAAGTTAAAGGGTTTTTTTTCAAGTTTTTCTTTTAGCATTATCATGATCAGTGTTAGAGTTATCTATTAATTAAATCACTCAGTCACTAGTATGAAGCTGGCACTGATTAAACATCATCTATCAGGGACAAAGTAGGCGTGCATTAGCATAGTGACGCATAAGCACAAAAAAAAGATAATTAAATTTAAAAAAATAGACGTGTTGGAATTTTTTTTGTGTGGCAGCTGCTTCAAAATGCAAAAGAAATTTAAAAGAAGATTTTTTTTAAAAATTGATCTTAAGCCAGCTTTCTTAACTAACAGTAATCATAATGAAATGAAATAAAACAACACCAATGACTAAGACGTCTTAATGTTAAGACTTCATTTAAAAGAATTCACATATAAAAGGTATTTAAGATGCATCTTAAGTAAGTAAAAAGGTTTTAAAAGATCATTTTTTTTAACATCACATAAGATGCTTCCAGTCTGTAATTATGTTTACAAAATGTAATAAAAGGATATCATGAGTGTGTATTGTGACATGACATCATTTATCATGGTATTATCGCTGTACTTCTTTCTCCATTTAACCTAAAATCAAATCCATGGAATTCAAGATGAAATCTAATTTTACTATCATTTTCCCAATAAGGATTGTGTAATTGACTAGTCTATAAACTATTGTGTAATCTTCTGTCTGCAGGTGGATTGGGTGTATCACACTGTGCTGCATGGTGGCGCTTATCGTAGCCTTCAACTTCCTGGGTCTTCTGTGTGGAATCCTGGGATTTGACCGACACGCCTCTCCTACTACCCGCGGCTGTGTGTCTAACACCGGAGGGAATCTGCTGATGGCGTAAGTGAGCCGGTTTAATTTCTCAGCTATTCACTGGATGTACAATTGTGGAATTTCACCCTCTGTGGTGGGGAAAAAAGTTATTGCAAGTTACAGTACTTGTGAGAACTTTTCATAATATGGGTTGTTCTGTGTTTCATGCTTCAAACCCCATAATAAAGATAAGCTAGCTGAATATCATCAAAATAGTAAGAAATAACTGAAAACTCCATCAGTTCTGAACCTTTTTTCCAGTTATAGTGTAGTATCAGATACTCTTTACACTTTCACTCTGTCTTGCTCAGGCTGCGAATCCTGCCTGTCACCGTGTAGTTCATCTTCTTTTGTGCCTAAAGTGGGGGAATGATGATGTTTGATGTGTCTGAGCTGACATATGGCATACACGAACAAGTTTCCTGTCAGTTCAGACCCAGAACTCTGACACGGCTCTGACATTGATAGTCAGTTTAATAGGAGCTCTGTTATTATGACATGTTATTAAAAAGTGTTTTATCCATTTTAAAGAAATAAAAAAATCTTACATGGTGTGGTTTTAGTACTTATAGCAGCATATTTCCGTATGCACTGTGTTTCTTTCAGTGGTGTGGGCTTCAGCTTCATGTTCTCCTGGGTGCTCATGGGAGTGGTGACGGTGACGTTCGTGGTGGGGGGGAATGTCGAGAAGCTGGTGTGTGAACCTTTCCACTCCAGAGAGCTGTTCAAGGCAAGACTTCGCGCGCACGCGCGCGCGCACACACACACACACACACACACACACACACACACACACAC
>JAOTRR010000001.1:29444346-29457329 GCA_028570945.1 Gogo arcuatus
AATGCAGAGGAGGAATTTCACTGTGCGAGAGTACATGTGACGAAAATAAAGGCTTAAGGCTTGGAAAAAAAAACAAAAACAAAAAAAACCAAAAAAAACAATAATAATGAAGGAGAAGCACAAGAAGAGGCACGTCCTTTATTCATGTGCAGTGTTTTCACCCAGAACTCATGCACTTTAGAGTAACTTGTGAGTTACTCGGTTACTCGTGAGTGTGTGTGTGTGTGTTGCGTTTGACTGAAGAAGGACCATCCAGACAGTTCTCCGTTCTCGAATGAGATGGACAGCATAGCGCTGCAACACGTGTCTTTCGGTTTAATTAAAGGCATTAATTTTTAAGGATTCTGCTATTGTACAGTATTGTTTGTATTGTTATTTGCTTTATGACAATGTTCATTGTTAAAACTGCTATACAAATAAATGTGAATTGAAATGACATAGTGCCACAAAAAAAAATCCGAATCCCAAAATTGAAAACCTACCCAACGAACGAATATCCGAATAGTCGAATATTCAGATCCAGCCCTAGTGTGTATGGCACTGCGTGATGGACTGGAGTCACGTCCAGAATGTATTACCTGAGATACGCTGGATCTACTGCAACCCTGACTAGGATAAAGCAAGCAAGGAAGGATGGAAGTACTTGTAGTTGTATAAATGAGATAAAAGTAAGTATGTAAAGAAGGAAATACAGAAGGAAGGAAATACAAAAGTACAGAATGATGAACCAAAACAAATCCCACATAACTAATGTTTTAATATTAAATCACACTAACCACTAAATACTAGGTTGTTTACAGTAATTTCCCAGTATAATATCTAAAGTGTGGAGCTACTACTCAGTCAGTCAATAATTATTATTATTATTTTAAATCCTTCAGGTACTGCATCAGTTTTCCAGACAGTTCTTGACCAGTTTGCTTTATATTTTGTGACTAAATAAATGTAAACACAGCCAATGGGATCCTCAGGACACTATTGAAAGAACTGTTTGGAGGCAAAATCACTTTATTTTGCATTTACACACACAATAAACACAGAAAAGCCAATGAAGAGTGTTAAACACCTTCAGCTTGACCCTGTTCACCTTCTCTGACCACCGACAATCCAGGTGGAACAAACAGTACAGTACAGTATGGACGTGTTAACAACGAGGAAAGCCGAATCCCAAATGTCTACCTGTCCCCTAAATAGTGAACTTACAGCCTTGAACGTACACACTCCGTAGCCTATGTAGTGCACTGTAAATATGGAATGAGGCGCAGTTTGAGATTCAGCCCACATCCCACTACCACTAGGAAGATAGCGTGGTCAGTGTACGCCGTGTCATGTCATTTCATTTCTTTGCATTTTTATATCTAAATGTGTTGTTTTAAATGTAACTCATAAATTCTGACTTTAATCATCCCTAAATATATCTTTATAACTCAGTCATTCGGCCAAACATGTCTTAACGCCATGGCGTCTCAGGCGCTCGCTGATGGAAACGTCTAGAAAAGTGACACGGTTGCTGAGAAGCTAGTTAGCCTTCAAACTACACACATTGGAGGGATTTCTGATATAATTTACAAACATATGGCTTCGTATATTGAAACACTCACATCTATAAATACCTGTATTGCCTTCTTAATCGTCTCTGAGGTGAATAAAACTCCAGTCCAGTGGTTACTAATAGCTGCGTCTCAAACTGATTCACAGGAAACGCGACAGATCAGCTGACCTTGCAACTACTACTACTACTTCTTCTTCGTGTCTTTTTCGGCATTTCCTTACAACAGTGCTTTAGCGCCACCTACTGCTGAAATTGATATTTACAACACTCCTAATTTTTATATACACTGTATGACCAAACGTTTGTGGACACTTGACCATCACACTCATATGTATTTGTTTGACATCTCATTTCAGATTTAGTTATAACAGCCTCCACTCTTCTGGGAAGTCTTTCCACTAGATTTTGGAGGCTGTCTGTGGGGATTTCTGTTCATTCAGTCACAAGAGCATTAGTGAGGTCAGGCACTGGTGTTAGCCGAACATCCCAAAGGTGTTCAGTGGGGTTGAGGTGAGGGCTCGGACCACTCAAGATCTTCCATATCAACCTCGGCAAACCATCAGTGGGGTTGCGGTCAGGGGTCTGTGCAGGACACTCAAGTTCTTCCACTTCAAACATAACACACCATGTCTTCATGGAGCTCGCTTTGTGCACAGGTGTATTGTCATGCTACAACATGTTTGGGCCTTTCACTTCCAGTAAAGGGAAATCTTAATTCTACAGCATACAAATATCGGTTTTATGGACACACACTCACACACCCAGCTGCACCTATAAGGACTTGGACTGTACTTTCATATCATTCATTTCCAGCACACACATCACACATGCACCAAATCACTACACTCATGTACATAATGTGTATTGTATATATCAGATGCATTTGCATATTATAATCTGCATTCTGTACAAAGATCTTTATTGTTATTGTCTCTGCACTGTCTTGTCCTGCACTGTTGTGCACTTTACGTCTTATGTGTCTTTCATTCATTCATTCATTCATTTTCTATACCACTTATCCATTGTGGGTCACGGGTGAGCTGTATGAGAGGTGGGTTACACCCTGGACAGGTTGCGAGTCTATTGCGGGGCTAACACAGAGAGACAAACAGCCATTCACACTCAAATTCACACCGAATCTGCATGTCTTTGGACTGTGGGAGGAAACCGGAGCACCTAGAGGAAACTTAAGCAAGCATGAAGAGAACATGCAAACTCCACACAGAAAGGCCCCGGCTGGTTCGAACCCAGAACCTGCTTGCTGTGAGGCCTTATGTGTCTTATACATGTCTTTGCTCTTTGTAGACACACTGTCTATACGATACATGTCTGTATTTCTGTATATTTTAAATCTCTACTTACAGAGACGACAAAAAATCTGTTGAATTCGTATCAAATCTTGTGTACATTCATCTTCATTTATCCTAACATATATCATTATATAGTCATCTCTTTTATTTCCTGTCCAGTTTATTCTGTGGTAGAGGACCAACTGTTCAAGTTGAAGACTAGTAGCCTACAATTCTGTCTGATTCAGATTTATCAGACATTTTAGACATGACTATAGTGCACTATATCGTAAATTGGATGTTTTTAGACATAAGGATGACAAACATTTACATTTACTAGATTAATCTAGATTTGAAACATCATTAAATCAACACTGACTAACAAGAGTCAAGACTGACTCCAGTGTCAACAGTTGACACTGAAATGGTACGGCCCGTTGTAGGGGTGTTTACAATTTCATATGTATTTCTGACACATCTAGAGAAAGGATAAAAGGATCATAGTTTAGTGTTTATTCAGAAACGTGTTTAGTATGTCATTTTTTGTAAAATACCTGACCTCTTGTTTTGTATAACCTCCTCTGAAGAAGTCTTAATAAGAAGGTTCACCCCTCAACAACCTCTAATTGTTTGTACACCCAGAATAGCCATTAGCCTACCTCCAGATAATTTATGTGTAATTAAAGAATTAAAAAGTACTCCTGGATGATAAATGAGTAAAACTATTACTTTTAAAACTGTGAATAAAACATTAGCGCATAATATGTCGTCTAAATACATAAACATAATCCTAAACACAACATACTCGAGTATTTTCTGGACATTTATTGTTGTATATATAACACTCCAACCACGACACACGATTATACACTGTGTGTTTTTTGCTAATTGACACAGTTACAGTGTTCATTAGAAACGTTTCCATGGAGAAACTTCATTGCACGCGCGGTGTGGGTCTGCAGGCAGCGCGTGAGGAGCTCGGAGTTGCAGAGATGCGCGCGGCATGTGTTAGCGTTAGCAACACGCAGCACACAGAAAACACCGGGCAAGAGGCTTTTGCAGTGTATTTACCGCCTAATGTGATCGAAAGACGCCGGGGGTTCTTTGTTTACAGGAGTCCGGGGAAGGCTAAAAAGGTTAGGATGATGTTTTATTGAGTAAAACCTCATTGTACATTGGTGCTACCTGGCCAGGTTGACTTACTCACCTGTTTCAGCCTAAACTTGCAGCACGTGCATGCATGTATGCAGTGTGACAGCTCATAGCATGGATTTCACTTTTTCAGAACTTCTCACATCTGCTCAGTTTTATCTTTTCATGTCATTTAACGGCTCATGTGTGTCTGTCAGAAATGCTGCAATTTGAGACACTGCTTCTGAGACAGTTGCAGAAACAGCAGAAGAGGAATGAGTTCTGTGACATTGTCCTACACAGTCAAGGTGGGACATCTCACTCACTCTCACTCTCTCTCTCTCTCTCTCTCTCTCACACTCACACTCACACACTCACACTCACACTCACACACACACACACCCACACACCCATACATCCATCACCTGGGTGATTCCACCATTTGTGTCTCACTGATACAGCATTTACAAATATCTATTTAAAGTAAAAGTACAAATTTAAACCTAAGTAAAGTGTCCTCTACAGCGTCCTATGTGCACGTTTTAGACAATAAAACATTAATAAAACTTCTACAGCACTTTGCAGCATTTTGCATGTACGTTACCTTGAAATACTTTGTAATCATGTATACTTCAAAAATGAAGTATTTCAATCCTTTCCTTTTTTGAGTCTTCAGTTATTGATAATGAAAAACGTTGTGGGACACTAAAATGTCCCACAACATTTCTCATGATCTATAATGCATTTATTGCAAGCAAGGGATATGCAACGAAATATTGCGTGTAATTTACTTTAATACTATCTGTTCCAGTACATTTGCTCACCTAAAAATTGGGTAGTCTGCCACCAAAGGTGCCATAGGCTAAGCTGTTTAACAAATCTAGATGTAGATATCAGGAAATGAAAGCTGAAATTCTGATCTATCGTCTCATATTCGACTTTGATCTCAAACCCAAATGTCTTCAGTGTATAGCAAAAACAAAACATTGGCCTTGCTGTTCCAATACTTTTAGAGGAGACTGTATATTAGTTTACCATATATACACTCAGCGTTCCCTTTATTCAGAATACCTGCCACATGATCGACTGATTAGATAACTCTGTGTGTGTGTGAATGTGAATGTGTGTGTGTGTGTGTGAGAGAGAGAGAGAGAGAGAAATACACCTTTATCTCAAAGCAGTCACCACTGCTAGATGCACACACTCAATCACTTGAAACTGAGAAATTGTCATGCTGTCGTTCTCCAGGTGTGTCAGTGCCAGTACACAGCTGTGTGCTGTCTGCCTTCAGTCCCAGGCTCTATGGCACTCTATCCTCCATGCCAGTGCCCATGGCTGGGCAGAGACGGCTAATCGAGCTCCAGGCTGTGGATGCTTGCACGCTGCTCAGCTTGGTTAGTCTGCTCTACTCAGGTCAGTTACATGAGAACAGAGAGCAGGTTCTCTCAGCTGCACAAACATTGGGCATTGAGTTACCTCAGTGGCAAGAAGAAGAGAGACATGGAGAAAGCGTGGGAAGAAGAAAAGAGAGAGAGAATGCTGACCAAGAGATAGAGAAAGAGGTGGATGCCAGAGAGTGGGATGATAGGATGACCAGAAGAATGGAGAAGGGCAGTGGAGGAGAGAAAGTGAAGATAAGAGAGAGTGGTACACAGACTGAGTGTGGCAGAGAAACAGATGAGAGAGGTGAACAAACAGAATTGGCATGCGCAGAACATCAAAACATCCAGACTATCTATCTGATTGACAAGTCGACATGCTCCACCAATCAGGAACTTAGCAGTTACACGGATATCCATGATACGGCATTGACATTGCAGGCAAGCCATCCAGAAAGGAAATTGACTGCTTGTGATGTATTAGCCATGGCCCCTGAGACAGGAGACCATCACACAGTGAGTGAAACTGGCTGTACATCCCAAATCTACATATATTCCTTGGAAACCTCACACCACCAACCTTCCAGTTCTGTCACTCTCCACCCTCATAATGGCTTTTCGGACCAATCGGTGGTTGTGCCAACTGCTGGAGCTGATGCTATAAATGATCTAAAGCAGTTTGAAGGAAACATACCTGGTTTCATCAGCTACTTTCTGGATTCCACCCACTCCCAAATTATAGGGAGAAGGGAACAGGGCTGTGCAAGGGATGAGGCCAAAGAAGGGCAAGTGGTTAAGAGAGCAAGAGAAAGGTCTACAGGTGGAGGGTCAGTGAGAGAATGGGTAAAATGGATGGGAGGAGAAAGAGGAGGAAGGAGGCAAAAGCACAAGGAAAGGTGGGGATTAGTGGCAAGGTTAGCATGGCGGGGTCAGGGTGGAGGTAGAGTCGGCAGACTGCTGGAAACCAGATCAACAGGGAAGAATTCAATGAGAGCGTTCCAGAGACGGCGAGGGAAAGAGGCATTGATGGAAGCAGGAGAGGCAAGAGGAAGAGGCCGGCATAGGCAGAGAGGCAAGACAGGCACAATTGCAGGCAGTGAGGGGCAGGTAGGTTTCTTAAAACACCTTAAGCTCAGGACCTGGTGGTATAATTGGAAATCACCTTTCATTTTGTTAGTCAGCTTATCCTTTTCTATTAGAGAGTATGGCAGTAAACTGGTGATCCTACATCTGGTTGTTGATTCCACTGCCAAGTTGCCAAGTCCCCATGCTAATATTGGTTATCTTTCATGGCAGGGTACTAAGACTAATGAACAGGGATATGTAGATGTAACTAGAAATCCAGACCGTTATACAAAATCTACCTAGTCACTTACTAATGCTGGGATTATAACACTTAGCCAACCTGAAATAAAATAGCTGTAAGATTTTAGGTTCTAGGGTGTATGTTTACTGTTAACTCAAGGGTCTCCACAGCATAACTTCACAGGTGTGTGTATATGGGACATGGTCACCAACACTAGGCCAATGTATGGATGGTTATGAATTCAGATTAATTATTATACTATGCTGTACTGTCTGGTTGAAAAGCTCTATTACACAGCCATAGAGTTCTCTTGCATAAGCAATTTACATTCTTAAATAACCCATCTCTTTTTCTCAGAATGACCCTCCATGCAGGCGCAGGCCAAGAGGCCGTCCTCGTGGACGCCCGCTTCCTCATGCTTCCCGCAGTTTCTCAACAATGACGTCAACCAAACAGGACACGGTGGATCCTACAGAACTTGACCTGTTACACACTGTGACTCCCACACCAACAGCTCAAATGGAGTCCATTCAGCCCATTGATACACTCCTAGATGACATCATGACAGGCCTCCATTTTCTACCCCCAGCAGAAAATCAAACCAATCAACATGGCTTCATGAGCATCACTTCCACTTCCAGTGGGCCACCCATTTCAAAATCTATGTATCCCAACATTCCTTCCATAAAACCCACAGATCCAAAGCAGCATCTGGAAGGTGGACTCAGTGATATCCTTGATCACTTTCTGAGGACCTTTGACCAAGAAGTTGGTTGCTGTGGTTTAGATTCGGGAAATGAGACATCGCAAGACAAATTTGATGCAGGCAGTGACAAATCAGACCCCAGCACAGATCCATGGAGCAACACTCCTAAAACATATACACAGCTACAACCGCACAACCCACACCTTCACCATCAAAAACCACAAGCAAATCTTTTACACACCTCAAGCACACTGAGCACCCAGTCGCAATTTACATCTACGGTGAGCCCATCAGTAGCAGAGAAAACCAATGCCCAAGATGGCCAAATACATAGGTCAGGAGTGGAGAAACCATCAACAGATCAGAACATTGTACAACAGTTTGAAAACCGAAGGCTGACTAGGAGCCAGAGCATGAAGAGAAAACTGGAAATGGCCTTCATTAGCCTCCAAAACCCAGTTAAGAGGAAGTGTAAAGAAAAACGGAGCGCTGGCCCAAAGAAGAAAAGACAAAGAGATGATGAAGGGCAATTTAAACAATGTGTGAACAAAAGTGGAGTGAATAACATAGACAAAAATAAAAAAAATAGGGATACACAATCTCTCAGTGAAGAAACGCAAAAACAACCAAGTAGAAGAGAGAGGAGACATGGAGGGAACAGATTTGATAGAAGGAAGGGGAGTGTCGAAAATAGAAGCCACCAGGTTGATGGTTTTTATGAAAGGAAGAACCCCCCCCTAAAAGGAAGACCTGGAATGAATGGTTGTGGTGCGATGAAGAAGAATGTTGGAGAAGATCATGTAGAGGCAGAATGTATATCTAATGGTTTCCAGGCTGGCCAATCATCTGTAAAGAGACAAATAGGAGGAACCTGTATTGAGATAGCTTCTTCAGCTATGGAGAAGGTGAGAATGCTTTTACAGCTCCAAGATGAGAAAGAGGATGAAAGAGCAAATGAGAGTGTGGGAATATACCGGGGAAATAAAGTAGGAAATGGAAGAGTGGTCAATCATAAAAGCATATCTGGAACTGAAGAAAAACACCCTGTTGAAAACAGTTTGCAAGGTAATCCGGGAGAGATTCAGGAGCCAGAAGACGAAGGAAGAATAGCAGTTAATGGAGAGGTTGAGAGACAGGAGAGAATAAGCAGTATGATAGAAGTGAGCCAGAGGCAAGAAGACGAAGAAAGAATGGCCGATGGACTGAGGCAGGAAGATCTGATGAAGGAAGAATGCAGCACACCCTTCCAACTGAATCTGCCTTCAAATGCAGGTAAGAGGAACTCCCAACTCTCAAATCTGGGATGTATTTAAAAAATTGACAGAACTGCGGCTGTTTTAAAGGAGGACATTTTAATACTTACTGCAAATTTTACCAAAAGAGAAAGCAATAGGTTACCATTTATTTACTACATAGTTGTGTGACACAAACCCAAGGTTCTGAAAACGTTTTCAGTTTTATGCAAATTCGTTATGAAGCATAAAGCAACAAACCCACATAATTAACTTTCATCTAATCCACAGAAGGGCAGGTGTTCAATTTTCCCCCAATCCTCCAGTCTCACTTCAGTACCTATATGCATTTTGTTCCCATTCAGCACTGTTTGGTGTGCAGTACTGTAAGAACATTTGTAAGAAAAAAATGTTTCCTATGTTATATTACAGTAGTGAAATAAGTTTTAAGCTAAACTAGCACAGTGATCAAAGTGTATGCCATCCTTTTAGAAATTGACTTGATATTTAAAGGGAATAAGTTAAGCTTCAGCATTTATTCATATTCATGCTGAGCAATGTGACAAAATTAATATGGATATCATGATAAAGTTTGTTACAATACACTTTGTGGGTAAACTATGATTGGAAGCAGTTGATATTTTACAGCTGTTTTTCCTACAGTTTGGTGTTAAAATTTATTTCGTAGACGAATATCATCAAACTCCATCCATGGCCAGCAGTCAAGAAAGCAAAACTGGCCATGCTGTCAGGGTGGGACGGATGACAGAACTCTCCCTCCTGTCAATCAGAGCGACACTAGAAAATTCTGGGCACTTGAGAACTCCTGTTCCCGGAAGATTGTTGCACTGCCTGTGACACAGTATGAGCAGCATTTGTAAAAGATGCATATGGCTGGCTTCACACGTGTTTGAGGAAGCACGTGGTTGCCTTCACCCTCTCCAGTTACGTGATAGAGGAGAATTAGCTAGTGGATGGGAATTGGCGAGACCAAATTGGGGAGACGATAAGGGAAACATAACACATCTGATATTGTGATATCTCCCATTCAAAGATCATATTCATTTTAACCCTATTTTCTGAACAAGTTACTTCCTGTGTCTGTAGTCACCAAAATACCAAGGATACATCAGGCAGCAATCTTACAGCTTATTTTTGCATTATGCCTCTTGTACTTGTACCATAACTTCACTGAATATTTGTGATATGCTACTTGTAATTTTAGTATTGGACGAAGTAATTGTTTTAGCCATGTTGTTCTTATATTACGGTGATGACCGTGTACTGTAAGAAATCCATCCATCCATCCATCCATTGTCTGTACCGCATCTATGGAGCCAGTCCCAGGTGACTTCAGGTGAGAGCCTGGGTACACCCTAGACAGGTCGCCAGTCTATTGTGGGGCTAACACAGAGAGACAAGCAGCATTCACGCTCACATTCACACCTTAGAGTAGCCAGTTGACCTAATCTGCATGTCTTTGGACTGTGGGAGGAAACCGGAGCACCCATAGGAAGCCCACACAGGCACAGGGAGAACATGCCAAGTCCACACAGAAAGGCCCCGGCTGACCAGCAGGTTCAAACCCAGAACCTGCTTGCTGTGAAGCGACAATAATAACCACTGCACCACTGTGCCGCTCACTATAAGAAGTCTTTTTCTTCAGTTGTGACTTTCATTCCTTATATTAGTGTGCTTAATCATTCAGGCTTGTATACACAATGTCATCTATACAAATGCATAACTCTTACACATCTTTGGATGAGGGATGCAGCTTTTCATTGTGATTATTTACCTTTTTTTTGTTTTTTTGTTGTTTTTTTTTGCACCCTCAGTTATTTCAGCTGAAGAAGCAAACAAGGACAGTGAGGCTGCCCTCATCGCTACAGAATCGGTTGCAAATGTATTATATTCATGGCCGGGTGATCCGGTCTCAGCTCTAGGTGTACGTTTGCTCCAGAATGAAGTCGTGCCACTTTCTACCCAAAGCACCATGTACAAAATGGCTAACTTAACTTTGGACGTAGGAGATGCGCCTCGGCTCACGTCTTCCGCACAACTCTCACACACACTACCTTGCCAAGAGCTTTTCAGCCCACACACATCCACAGAAGACTTGCTGCAGTTGACAGGGAGTTCAGTGGATGAAGAAGAAGATGTGGATGTGCTGGAGGTGTCCAGCCCAACCTCTGAGCTGCCTGCTGTGTCGACTGTGATCTTGGGGGTGGATCTGAGCACCGAGGAGGAGGAGGGAGTAGAAGATGATGTTGAGATTGATGTGCTTGGTCTAGAACCAGATTAGCCATGCGGAATAACTTCTGCAATTCCGGTAAGGTTCATTTTAGTGGTGAAAAAGGCAAGTTTATTTGTCCAGTACATTTCATGCAGAAAAATGCATTTAGATCATGCGCGTCAAGCGTATGGCCTGTGGGCCGAATAAAGGTTCTAATTCAGCCCACCAAAAGGATTTGTTTCATTTGGTTCATGCGTAAATTAAAATATGTGTCTAAAGTAAAATTGTAGGTCTTGTAGGCCTTGATTGAATTGAAAGATTCAAAAGGGATCTCGTCTCTGTTATTCCACTAGGGGGCAATAAACTCAGGACCATAAACTAACTCATTGACAAAATTTACTAAAGATACCCTATGTGGACACCTGACCAACACGCCCATATTACAAAACCACGGGTGTTAAGACGAAGTTGGTCCCCTTTTGTTATAATAATAACCTCCACTCTTCTGGGAAGGCTTTCCACTAGATTTTGGAGCGTGGCTGTAGGGACTTGTGCTCATTCAGCCACAAGAGCATTAGTGAGGTCACACTGAGGGGCAGCAAGCATTCCAGTTCATTCATCCCAAAGGTGTTCGGTGGGTTTGAGGTCAGGGCTCGGGCCACTCAACGTCTTCCACATAAACCTTGGCAAACCGTGTCTTCATGGATTTCTCTTTTGTGCATGGGGCATTTTCATGCTGGAACATGTTTGGGCCCTTCCAGTGAAGTGAAATTTAATGCCATAACATACAAAGACGTTCTAGACAATTGTGAGCTTCCAGCTTTGTTGCAACAGTTTTGGCCCACATATGGCTGTGATGGACAGGTGTCCATGTGCTTTTGGCCAATATGGCCAAATGTAATTATTTATTAACAAGCTAAAAATTTGACACTGTAACAGTTTCTTTTTCCAGAAGAACTCCTTGTAGCACTTTCAGAGTTTTTTATTTGTAAATAATTTTGCAAACTACATTGATTTTGGGTAATTGTGGGCTATTTTGTGTAGATTCATGACACATAATGCCAGATAAGTTGGGATCCTTGTCCGTTCTAAGTTGCAATACTATTTATGCACGTCACTGTATACTTACTAGGTATACATAGCATGATGCGTAAGCTGATGCATTGCATTTTTATTTCTTCAGCCCTGATTGTGATGCACTGAATAACCTTCTGCTTTTTTGTTCTTTTGTCTTCATACAACAGGACCCCCACACAATCACAGATCTGCTGTAATGAGAGTTAATGGAGGGAACAGGTATAGAAATCAAGTCCTGCATATTTTTATATGTCAGTCAGGTTCACCACACCTGAGGTTAGATGTTGGACTTCACATCATGTCTGTAACCACACAAAAAGGTTTAAGTTTTATTTGTTTTAAGTCAGATATGCTGAACAAGTGCCTTTATTCCATCTGGTTTCCTTTTAAGACTGTAGTGGCAGAGTGAGAATGGACAAAGTGCAAGATTTGTATGGCTGGTTTAATAAAAAGACAGTTTAGTTTATTATGTTTAACATCAAACTTTAAGCCAGGAGTTCTACAGGTGACTGTTAGTGTCTGTTGCACCATTGTTTATGTGCCTGTCATCTTAAACTACTAAACTAATTTTCTTAGCGTTCAGCAATTTATTCCTTGTTTGTAAGTTTTTGTTGTGTTTAAGATTAAACTATTGATTTGTAATTTTACTGTGTTTGTTTTGAGGTAAATGGGGTTGGGGTTGAGTCTAAAATGGCACAATATGAGCTAATGATTTAAGCCAAGCCCATTTTTGCACACTTTTGTCAAACAGAAAGTGGGGGATGCATATGCAGCTCATTCTTGGAATTTAGTTTCCAGGAATTTCCTCTCTGGCCGGGACCATCCCAAATGCATATATCTTGCATATGCAAAAGCCAGGTTTGGACTGACTTGCAGTATGAGAGAGAGGTACACAATTCAATTAAGTGAGCGAACAATAGGAAAACTCTTTGGGCTTTCTTCAGAGCAAGTGACTCAACAGGCTATGAAAAGTTTCTTTAAAAATCCATTGTTCTTGAAATCTGAGAATAGCTTTAATCACCCGTTCGTTTCCCTGGACCAGCAGGAATGGCTGAAGTGCCCTTGAGCAAGGCACCTA
>JAOTRR010000001.1:29540255-29555051 GCA_028570945.1 Gogo arcuatus
AATGTGAGTGTGAATGGCTGTCTGTCTCTCTGTGTTAGCCCTGCGATAGATTGGCGGCCTCTGGCCCACTGTCATCTGCAATTGCCTCCAGTTCACCCGTGACCCATAATAGATAAGTGGAGTAGAAAATGAATGAATAATTTGAACCTGAAATGGTTCAGAGGAAATTCCTCTAATGTTAGGGGACTATTCGCTCAACTATCTCTATACAAACCTGTTACTACACCGATACAACACCTGTCATAAGGTTCCCGTTACGTTTGCATCTAATAAAATAAGATGAGCACACTCACTTTCTAATATAAAAAGCTACATTAATATGTTGCATAATAATTACCCGGAATGATAGTTTATAGTTAGAAACAGAAGATAATTCTTAAAAGCATCCTTTGGCGAATGTTCCATTTCAGTTGTCATATAACAATAAGAGAACATTGAGTTTCCAGAAAGCTTTGGACACAGCGCTGACTTTATTAACCAAAATAGAACGTTCCTAGAACGTTATAAAATGGTCGCCCCCAAAAATGAGGAACCAAATGCTAACATTCTGGAAATGTTCTCTGTTTGCTAGGTTTGAATCTCAGCTGTGTGACAAGTACTGCATGGAGTCAAGTGTAAAGAATGCTTTATTTGTTAATGTACAAATTCTATTAAAAAGTAAATGCAGAGTAATGTTTTGTTAATTAAAAGACAAAGTTTCATGATTTTATGAAATAGATTCAGTGATAGTTAGGCAAAGAAGAAAAAGCTTCAGACAAAAATGGCAATGAGCCACTTGGGAGCCTAAAGAGTCATCTCATCTTGGTGAGCTGAACCAAATCATCTGACTCACTGTAAAGATCCAGAATTCCCATCACTAGTCTGTAGCCTATCTGTTGCTCTGTACAGTGTGTCAGACCCCTTTTTACCCCATCCATCATTATAAATGGACATCCAGGGGAAAGAAGCTGCCCAGATTAAAAAAAAAAAAAAAAAATAGAGCCTTTGTGTAACATAAGTACTATTTCTACTAGAATACAGACTGTAAACTGAAAAAGACGACATTAAAACCCTGATATAAACATACAGCTATGTTATGTTATGTGCATTGGTTCAGTTTCAACAGGTTTGCCCACTCTTTCCATCCACTGTGCAAGCAGAATCCACAGATGGCCGAGGTCATCCACAAGCAGTTCATAACCGATCTGCAGAAAGCTATCCAGGTAACATGCAGTCATATCTACTTATTAGCTTGTTATTGTATGTTGTATGCCACTGTATATATTTGCACAACCACAACCATTAGCTTCTTATAAGCCTTTACTAATAGTTAAAACTAGTGTCATCAGTACTATGTTCTCAGTTTTGGAATGATCAGGACTAATTATTGCAATGGTTTTAGGAACGCAGGTTCTAAATGTGTAACTAACCCGGAGCTTTTGTGTATGCAGGAGGACATAAACAGAGTGATAGAGGAAGGGGACCTGCAGGTGAAACTGGAGGAGTTGGACAGACTAGAAGAGCAGGCTAAAGACACACCAGGGCCTGCATGGTAGATTTACCATATACATGGCTCAGGGGCGTGACACTACCACTTAAATACAGTTATTATTTTTTCCTCTTTGCAAAAGTGCAATTTTTATTTCCATTCTTGGCAGCCTTCCAAAAGAGTCTTTATCACAAATGCTGCCTGGAAATACTATCTATCTATCTATGCAACTATATTCCGAACAGTTTAGGTTAATGATCTTGTGCCTGCTTTACAAGACCTACATTAATCAAATCAATAGAAATCCGCCTCGATATAAAGGTTTTTTTGCTCAGTCACATCATTTTTGGCAAAAGCATCAAGTGTTGGATACTGGATGTTGAAATAAAATAATAAAAATGTATACAACACTGCAAACTGATAAATGCAGCCTCGTCTCACCAGCAATTATCACAGTAACAAATTGTAGTCAAATAATGTCCAAAACGTGCACACACACAGCCATTATTACTGACTTTTCATGCTTATGTGTTTTGCAGGCGACCCAGTGGCCTTCCTGAGCAGGATGTGTGCAGTGTGTTGATTCCGTATCACCAGGGGCAGGAGGAGTATGTGCGCAGAGAGCTGAGGAAGCTACAGAAGGAGAACGCAGCTCTGGCTCAGAGAGTACAGGCTGGCCGAGACACCATCGCACACACAGAACAGCGCATAGCAGCAGCCGTGGATGAGTGGAAGGTGAGAACAATCAATATCTCAATGTCTGTGTGTGTATTGTATACATCAGTGATTATTACTTGCATTAAAGACATCAGTGTGATTATATATTTATATGGTAGACTATAAATACATTGAATTATTACATGAAATGCATATATTTTAAGTTAAACTATTTCTTCACGTAGCTGAATTAAATGTTTCATGTAAATGTTTCATATTTATCTGGATATAGGACTTGGCTTATTTAATGCTTTAACATCTGCTTTATATTTATTGGAAACTTTCTTTATTGTAATATATTACAAGAAACGATTTCACTCCTATTTCTGATCCCACTTTCTGCATTGTTTCTCTGCAGGCATCTGTTGCTGATTTGGAATCGTTTGTCTCGTCACTTTGTCCATCTGAAAATTTTGAGTCTCTCTGAGCTCCTGACCTGTGGACCAAATCAACGTTCATAGTTAAAACTGTATTTTAGTTATTTTTAAGCTAACTTGTATTGTTTTATTCTGCCAAATGTGTCCCATTAAATCTGTTTCTTGTTGTATGACTCTCATTTGTGTGTTGACTTTACAACTTTATAATTACGAATTATCTCATTAGCCCATTATGTGCAATTATCTCAGAATTTAAGGTAATTTCAGGTTATTTACCTCACAATGTGGTTCAGGTTTTAATGTCTTTCAGTTCATTAATATAAAAAGTACAGACTTTGTCTAATTCAAGTACAATTTGAAATCGAGGAGAGGTTTCATACAAAAATATTTGGGGGTTTTTTTTGGATGTGAACATACAGTATTATTATTATTATTATTATTTTTTACAGTAACTTGTATGATCAATGAGTGTGGAAGCATTTGGACAGTTTGACCAATATACAGTACTCTATGCACCCTACTTTGTTTTTTAGTACAAAG
Source organism: Gogo arcuatus (assembly GCA_028570945.1). Classification (NCBI taxonomy): domain Eukaryota; kingdom Metazoa; phylum Chordata; class Actinopteri; order Siluriformes; family Anchariidae; genus Gogo; species Gogo arcuatus. The sequence goes on from JAOTRR010000001.1 coordinate 29,543,358, forward strand.
GTTTAGATTTTTTAAAATAGATTTTTATTTTATGACTTCTACATTATTGTCAGTACAAAGCCATTTTAGATTTCCAAACATTAGTTTTCCAGTACAAAATTAAATGTCACAAAGAAAAATGTTTGTATGTCAGTAAAGAAAGCAGCATATTACATAAGACAGCACTTTTCAGACAAAAAACATAATGAAGCCTGCTAGGATTTGCTGCAAAAATAAGCAAGTGTGACAAAGTCTCCAGAAGAACTGTGGCTGGTTCTGGAAGATGCTCAGTAAAACTTACAGCTCATTTCCTTATAAAGCTGCACTAATTGTACCTGAGATTAGTATTTTTCATAAGCAAGGGGTCATCACACCAAATATTGAGTTTGCTCTTTATAGTATTTTTTAATGTAGAAGCATTTAATGTCATTATTTTTGAAGGCATATTTGCTCTACAATTTGTTTTATTTAATTTAAGCACATCCATAATTCAAAATTATGATAAAGTATCAAATCGTTAAAGCAATAGCTAAAAAAAACCTATAGAATTTACGGTAGATTCATAACAGTGTTTGCGTGTTGTTCATATATTACCGTCATTACGGTACCGCCTGTATTGATCATGAGCACTGGAACAGTATTTAATAATTCAAACCGGGTTTAACGTTACCTTTAGGTATATTTATTGCTTAAAAATAGTTTTTATTATTTTTTTAAGTCATGACAGAAATATTTTCAACTCTGTTTGGCCAAAGCGACGCTCAGGCACCCCCGAGTTCCGCGGCTTTGGGTTTTGGACCGGGAAAACCGCCGCCTCCGTTGCCGCAGAGCGCAGCCCCGGTGCCGGGTCAGCTCTCAGGACAGCTCGGGGATGAAGGGCCTACAGCCCGGAAACCGGGAGTCATCAATGAGCCGTTCTATTTGCTGCGAGAACTGCCTGGTAAAGTGGATGATGATATCTTGCTGTGTTAAAACATGCTGCGTTAAAACATGCTGCATTACAGTCACAGTGTACATCATGGTGTATGCGTGTTTGTTTATTTCACTCAGTTGGGAACGATTTAACGGGAAACACAAACCTGATCACACACTACAGTCTGGAACATGCGTACAATAAGTTCTGTGGGAAGAAGGTGAAGGAGAAACTCAGCAACTTCTTACCGGAATTACCGGGTGAGATGAACAAGCATGGGAAGGTGTCATGATGTGTGGGTGTGTAGATGGTGTAGTACTACAGTACTTTGTTTACTTATTAGTACAGCATGCAAAGTGGCTAGTTGAAGCCAGGAATAAATCTGCATTACTAATTCTTGTAGTGGTAATGTATATAGTTATTACTGTTACACAGCTACACATATCTGTACTAGAGATGAATTCAAGACCACCTTTGTCGAATCCAAAACAAGTTCAAGACCAAGTCCAAGTCAAGATTGAGTCCAAAGAGGTTCGAGTCCAAATGAGAGACAGAGTCAAGACAGAGACAGATAAAAAGAATCCTTTTCGAGACCACTTACTTACCTGTGTGATGCTAGAAACACAGTATATCTCTATTTTGAGATGATAATTTTGCAGTATTATTTGTATGATTGTCATTGTCAATGCCCGTCCTAGATGGATCTTGAATTAATTAAACCAGTACCCGTTTTCTGAACAAGCTCGCTTAATCATTGGTTTTGTTTTGAATGAGGAGTTACTTGAGAAAAAACATATATTTTAAAGGCAGCTGGACGTGGTTGAGACCAATTAGAATATTTGGCGAGACCAATGGCCAAGTCCAAGACAATAGAAAAAATATCTCGAGTCTGGACTTCAGTCTGAGATCTGACTCAAGTACTACAACTCTGATCCTGTACTATGACAATGGCAAGATTTGCACCCTTTTCTTCTGCTAATGCATCTCCTGTGGTGTTATGCAAGGCGGTATCTGGTCCTGCACTTTATTATTTAGTTTACTGTTGAATGTTAAGCTGCACCAATGAACCCATTTACTATTGACCACTCTTGTGTGGCGATTAAAAAAAAAAAAAATCTTGAATGTGATTGTCTGTCTTTAGGTATGATAGACAGTCCAGGAGTTCAGGATGGCAGTTCATTACGCTCCGTCATAGAGAAACCTCCAGTTTGTGGAAACTCGTTCAGCCCACTGACTGGAGCGCTGTTGACTGGCTTCAGACTACACACTGGACCGGTAAATGCACCACACACACACACACACACACACACACACACACACACACACACTGCCTCATGCACGATAAAACACAAACAGGTCACATCCTCAGTATATGCACATGAGTGTGTGCTGGAGTGACACGTGAGTAGCACTTTCCCACTAGACTGCTAACAAACCCATAATCCTGCTCTTTCTCATTGTTTTCATTTCCAAGTGACCCATACTGTGCCTAATAATTGTCAAAGAATTGTGTCTGGTAGGAATTGGTGTCTACCAATCAGTACAGTACAGCAGTGCAGTGACCGGCATTTGGTTTTATGTGTTTTAACCAGATGAATGCATTGTCTGGTGAAAAAGCTCTAAAACGTAGACAACACGCTATGAACCTGCTAACAAACACACTAGGACACACCTGAACACCTAAAGAAAGTTTCCAATAAATATAAAGCAGATGTTAAACACACCTGAACACTAAACTGCATCCAGACGCAATAAGACCACATGCTGTACGTGTATCCACACACTTAGACTCTTGTACAGCATGGATAGATTATCACTTACCGTATGTACACTCGGACTACGCCCTGGAATGGTACATGCACGTGCACAAAAATCACATGATCAGACCACTCACTAGAATGTACACACACCGTTAGCCTTACACACTACACAATGGCCCCATGCTGCACACACTTAGCCAAGCACAGATAGAAGAAGTATCGAATCAGTATGTGCACTATAACAACACACACACAGTTATGATATGTGTATACTTTACAGTATTTTATATTAAGTCTTTCTGTTTGCCTTTCAGCTTCCAGAGCAGTACAGACTAATGCACATTCAGCCTCCGAAGAAGAAAAGCAAACATAAACACAGACATCATCGACCTCAGGATCCCATACCACCAGGTAACACACACACACACAAACACACACTGACTGTATGTCTACAGTGCAGTTAATTAATATGATTAATGAGTTTACATTAACTTAAGTAATCCTGATAATGAGAGCTCCTGAGTCTGATTTCATTCTCCTCTACGCTTGTTTGGTGACCCTTTAGTAAATCCACCAAAGAAGGACATGTTGAAAATTTACTAATAATTTGAGAAACATATTTCTAGTAAATTGCACATAATTCTGTTCTTCTTTAAACTGTGGTGTGTACTGCACCTGATGCACCTCCAACCGGTTATGTTTGTGCATATACACAAATGTAGAACTCGGAAACTTGTTCTGATTGCGCCGAATATCCGACTACTGGATCGGATCGGATCGAAATCAGACAAGCCGATATAAGACGTATTAACGTGCCGCTCAGGTAATCTGATAACATGGTAAATTTGCGCTTTTGTCTGAGCAGAAGCGCCATCAGACTCTGACCCCAAGAAGAAGAAGAAAAAGAGAGATGATGATCCTGAGCGCAAAAAGAAAAAGAAGGACAAGAAGAAGAAAAAGGTGGGTGGAATTACTCAGCACGTTAGGGAAGGAAAGGGAAGGCTTAATGTTTTAAAGTGTTATCATTTATTACACATGGGATTGGTTCGAATCAGGACGTCAGGGATAAAACACAACGGGGCGTGCAGTGATAGGAAAAGAATTAGGAATGTAATCCACCGCAAAGTTATTATTTATTATAATTTGTCCAACAGCATTGTATGACATGTCTTAATGCTACAGCAATTTGACAACTAGTACAATTTGTATTAATTACTGTAAATACTACTGTTGTGTAATTTTTTTTTTTAATCCATTTTATCGTTACACGTAATGTCGTGGAACATCTGGAAGACACGTTAGGTCCTGTTATCGTTTAAGTTCTAGCAGCTATAACAGTCGTTTCCTCATCAGCCTGTTTTTCTCTCTCTTGAAGTTAATAAAATGAAAAAAATGCAGTTTGTCGTTTTACTGCAGAGCCCCGAGTCATGAAGACCTCCTAGTGTCACAAGTTACATCTTTACAAAGCACTGATACTGGAGACTCCATCTGTTACTAGAAAATGTCGCTAGATCAACGGTTATACACATTTGTTATTCTGTTTATGTGAAGTGTCCAAGGTACAAGTCTCTGAATGAGTTTTTACTATAGAAATAATAATGCATTAGCGCGAGCACATTAATATTAACATGTTTGACAGAAGTAGCATCAAATAAAATGGGTCATAGCGCTGTGGTGTAATGTTTATACACATGGTCTGTTCATGGGCTTAAGGGTTTAATGATAATTACACTAAAGTTGTTAAATTCTCCTCAACTGAAGTTTCGTCAACAACCAGATATGGTTGTGAAATCTAATTGAATAAATCTGTTTTGCTCTCATCTAGAATTAATTTACAATAATAATACGATAGAAAAACATTGTTACTGTGTATATTGTTCATCTGAAAACTTTAGAAAATATTATAATGATATTTTATATTTTAAAGGATATATTGCGAAACATTACATTACAGACGTTTTAGTAAATATTCCCCATTTTTCAAAATGACAACATATTGTTGAGTCACGGAAGAAAAGATCAGATAGGAATCTGATGCAAGAATTAAAAAGCAGATACGTTCTCTCTATCAGTCTGATAGACTGTTCTAAATCACACTGAATTAATGGTGATTATATGTCAATTTATAAAATTTGCTTTTCAAGTCATCTGCTAATTAGCATTTATTGATCTGTGTTGATGACATGATGTGCTCTCTGTGTCTCTCTCTCTCTCTCTCTCTCTCTCTCTCTCTCTCTGTGTCACAGAATCGCCACAGTCCTGATCACCCTGGTATCACTGGCTCTCAACCCAACAGCAATAGTCTGAGATAGACACTGTATTTTGTGTGTGTGTGTGTGTGTGTGTGTGTGTGTGTGTGTGTGTGTGTGAGAGAGAGAGAGAGAGAGAGAGAGAGAATGTGTGAATGTGTGCCAGTACTATGGCTGTGTGCTGGTTTTGTAGCTGATGTTGACAGAGATACTGATTACAGATCAGTTCTATTTCCAGTATTATTTTTTTTTGCTTCATCATTTGATGACTTTCATAAATTTTTGCTACTCTACTGTACAGCCTGTCTTTGCATACTTTTTTGAATTTATGGATAAATAGGAAGCTAGAGTACTAAATGTCAGTTGTGTGATTCAGTACAGGTCAGTCGGGCCAACATGCAGTGCAATAGTGCAGGAAATCAAACGCAACACTAGAGGGCAGTGTGGGACAAGAAGAGATTTGTTTCTTGGACTTGTTTGCAAAAAAACAAATCTGACCAGGCTTTGTCTCCAAACTGTCCGACCAGGGCTGTCCCTCTAATATACTCGTTCCTAATCCTGTCCATCTTCGTCACTTCCAATGCAAATCTTAGCATCTTTAACTCTGCTGCCTCCAGCTCCGCCTCCTGTCTTTTCATCAGTGCAACAGTCTCCAGCCCATATAACACGGCTGATCGCACTACCATCTTGTACACCTTCACTTTCTCTGCTGTAAATGACTCCTGACACTCTTCTCTACCCACTCCACACTGCATGCACTGTTTTCTTCACCTCCCTTCTGCACTGTCTGTTACTTTGAACAGCTGACCCCAAGTATTTAAACTCCTCCACTTTTCTCACTTGTACTGCTTGCATTGTCACCATTCCACCGTCATCCCTCTCATAAACACACGTCTTGCTCCTACTGACTTTCATTCCTCTTCTCTCCAGTGCATCCCTCCACCTCTCCATGCTCTCCTCAACTTACCACTGTCACACTGCCCTCATACATATCCTGCACCGCATCTCCTCTCTCTTTCTCCAAGTCCACAAAGACACAATGCAACTCCTTCTGACCTTCTCAATACTTCTCCATCAACATTCTCAAAGCGTACATTGCATCTGTAGTGCTCTTTCCTGCCATGAAACCATACTGCTGCTCGCTAATCACCACCTCTCTTCTTAACCGAGATTTTACTACTCTTTCCCATAACTTCATGTTGTGGCTGATCAACTTTTGACCTCTGTAGTCATTACAGCTCTGCACATCAGCCTTATTCTTGAAAATCGGTACCAGTACGCTTCTTCTCCACTCCTCAGGCATCCTCTCACTTTCCAAGATTGTGTTAAACAATCCTAGTTAACAAGTCCACTTCCATCTCTCCTAAACATCTCCACGCCTCCACAGGTATGTCATCTGGACCAACTGCCTTCCCATTTTTCATCCTCTTCATATCTGTCCTCACTTCATCCTTGCTAATCCACTGTACTTCCTGATTCACAATCCCCACACTATCCACCCTTCTCTCTATCTCTCATTTTCTTCATTCATCAGCCCCTCGAAGTACTCCTTCCATCTTCTGAACACACTCCTCACTTGTCAGTACATTTCCAGCACATGAACCTGCTACACATCCTTCCCAGCTTGGTCCCACTGTCGGGCCAATCGGTACACGTCTTTTTCTCCTTCCTTAGAGGAAGCCAACCTCTCACACAACTCGCCATATGCCTTTGCCATTTTGCTCTTCACTTTATGCCGCATCTCCTTATACTCCTCTACTGTACTTTCTTCATCTTTCTGACTATCCCACTTCTTCTTCGCCAACCTCTTTCTCCGTATACTTTCCTGTACTTCCTCATTCCACCACCTAGTCTCCTTCTCTTCTTTCCTGCAGTGCATGCTCAGTCTTCTGGCAACTCTTCCCTATCACCCAATGCTTGCCTTAACTCCTCCCTGAATTCCACCCTACAGTCTTCCTTCTTCAACTTCCACCATTTAATCCTTGGCTCAGCCTTCACTCCCTTCCTCTTCTTAGTCTCCAAAGTCATCCTACAGACCACCATCCGATGCTGCCTTGCTACGTTCTGTAATTGATATGTAACTGTGGAAGAAGCAGGATTGTGCTTTTAATTGATAAATCAAGAACATGCTGTATGTAGGGCGCTACAGTGGGGTCTAAAGGTCTGTGAGTACTAGTAATAATGCTTCTGTTTTACTTTCTTTTTCAATTTAAAACAAAGATTTTCATTACAAGTGATCTCAGCAATAACTTGAGTGAAAAGTAGAATCTTAAAAATATTTACATGAATTTTACAAGTTTCATAGTATTTTGTATGTCCCCTTTTTTGCTTTAATGACTGTTTAAGCTCAAGTGCACAGTCTCTACAAGTTTCTGTAAAACTACTGATCCATTTTAGATCAAATCCATCAGCGTGTCGTATGAACACATGCTTCAGTGGAAGGAAAATCTGACTTTTTATACAAAGGAGTTAACATGATCAATATCACAAATTTGCTGACATTTGAATAGTGACCAAAAATTGTGCAAAATCCTGAACTTTCTGTTTATGTCCAGTTTTAAATTCAAAACAAAACAAAACAATACAATCCTAGATTTTCTAAGCAGAAAAGTGTAGTTCCTCTAGAATGAAGCATCACTTCAAATCAATAAATTCCTTCAGACTGATCACCTTTATCCTATGAAGAACCATTCCTATCCTGATGGGTGTGGTCTTGTTCAGGATGACTCCGCCCCCATTGACAGGTCAGGAGGACTCACTGAATGGATTAATAAAGATGAAAAGGATGTAAATCATATGCTGTGACCATCACAGTGACAAGATCTCAACCCTACTGAACATCTATTGGAGGTGTTGGTTTAGTTAGAGATTTTGATTTGATTTAATTCCTTGTTAGACAGCACACTCAATCAAAACACCAACTGTGTGAATATCTTTAGAAAGAACAGTACAGTTCAGTTCCAGTGACTTGTAGAATCTATGTGAAGGCATATTGAAGCTGTTCTAGTGGCCCAACACCTTTTCCTTTCTTTTGTAACCTGTCTGTTTATGAATGCTAAAAAATGAAGCATGGAACACCAGGGCATTAAACACTTTTTATTTGGAAATTTTCCTTACATTTCTTAAAAACTACATATATTCCCCTCTCCCCCCTGGCTAAGTGACCTCCACAATGAGGCTGAAAAAGCTTCGATTGCATCCGTGAACCGTCATGTACATTCAGAGATATAAAAGCAGATATTTTTGTAAGGCACATTTTCCACACAAACATACTGAACAAAGTGAAATTTGGCTGTAACAGCAAAAGTGCTCTGTAAAAGGTAACATGTCTTCATGTGACATGTCACTTTGACCCCTGATTATTGAAGGTTGTGGTATGAATTGTCCACTGCTGATAACACGTGCTTTACAAGCAAGCGAAAGTAAATACAAAGTATGAATATCGCTGCTGCAGCGCTAAAATATTAAGCATACAATAGTAGCAATGCATATGCAAAATAAAAAAACCCCACCAAAAACAAAGAAAATTTCCCTTCCAATGGCTACAGAGACAAAAGCAGAAATACAAGCACAAGTTTTATTATTTCCATTCATGGGCATTCAAAATGAGAGTGAAAATATGTCAGGGCATGCGCATAATGTTTAAAACAAATCCATTAAAATATATTTCAGATCCCTTACACTGTCTTTGGTGTTTGAAAGGATAGCATTAATGTTTTTTTTAATCGCTTCTTCGTTTTCAATACAAAAAGACAATATAATTCATGACAATATGTTGTGTATCTATATTACACACTTGCTCTTTGGTGAACCGCAACACAGGCAAACCGACCAACCGGCCCATGGCTCGGTGTGACAGAGGTGACAATCGGCTGAGGTAGCTTGTCTACAGTCAAGTCAAGTGGAGTAGGGGCTGCTTTCAGCTGTTAACTTTCAGGCTACAAAATAAATACAAGGTTTAAAAGAAACTAAACAAAAACAAAGTATTGCATTATGAGTAACTGCTGTTCAAAAACCGTGTAATGCTTCAAAGTCCTTATATGAAATTTTATGGCTTTAATGAAATATTCAGCACCAATATATGAAGCCAGTAATGACTAATACTAATCTGACATGCCATGTTTATGCTGAGTCTGGACTTTTTAGGCTGAAAAAAAGCATTAACATTCCTGTGATCATTCCTCGGTGGATCTAGGCCTCCTGAGGCGCATGTCTGTTAATGCCGTTGGCTTCTAATGGGTTGAGAGCCTGATTCTCCAAAGCTGCCTTGTCCCGTGATTTCTTCGCTTGTACCAGGTGTCTGCGGTGGTAGAGCAGGTATCCCGGCAACAGAAAGCCGGCCAATGAAAAGATCAGCAGGCCGACGTTGATCTGATTGGTGGATAAGGGAAATTTGTTATTCATTCATTTTAGTCACTTCAGGGTATCGGATTAAAACGATTAAAATGTTGGGTGCTGTAATTCTGAGAACAATGGAATGATAGACACTATATCAGCGCACTATATTCTAAGGTTATTCATTAAAAAAATCTGTGATAATCCAGCTATTAAAAAAAGATCTGGATAAGCAGCAAACATGACTGAATGGTGACCACATACTTTCTTAAGCTAAACCGTTAATAATAATTAATAATAATTCGTTGCTATAAATAAGGCGAGTTGTAGTGGTTATGCTTTGTTTTGCTCTGACACTTCACATTATTCATTTTGACTATAGCAAAGACTCAGAGGTCTGTTTTGAACTTCTGAATAAACACACACTTCTCCATCCACTTGCATTTAAATATTGTTTTTGGATTGTCGACTTTTTTTTCTAGACAGGGTAAATGAAATACTAAAATCAACGAAAGTCTGTAATTTAAATCACAGGTTTATATTCTAATTTATTATCATTCCCATGATAACAACTAACAGGAGACGTTTTTGGAAGGAGTCTCCAGTTTCAGCGTTTTCAACGTCAAGTGTCTTCAGAACAAAGGAGTTTACACTTTGGGGCTTCTTGGTAACATGTCAAGCTATGGTTTTTTTTGTCCTATTAACAGAAGTGATAGCAGGAAGGAACTTGTTTTGTTCCTTAATTATTATGCTCTATATTATAAAGCATTCTTATAATTGTTAGCATCTTACCCAATAGCCATTTCCCTTCAGTGGTCCCAACATTGCGATGAACAGCGGCTGCTGTAACAGGGCAACCACAGCGCTGATCGTAGACTGCAGCCCAGTCAGAGTGCCAAAGTGGTTAGATGGGTAGCTGAGAGAGAGAGAGAGAGAATGAATAAAGCTTCTATATTAACAAGAAAATTATAAATTATTGAGATAGATTATTGGCATCCTTCATTTTCCATAACATTGTGTACGAGGTTCCCTCATAGATGTTTATATACAGACTAATAGGAAGCTAATTGCTGACTGATCAGATAATCGTTAAACATGGATGTTTTGAAAATCATAACTTTTTCTATACAAGTTTGAACTATGAATTTGCAAATTGGAAATGCCCCATGTTCCCGCCCCCTTCCTTTCAAGAACTGGTGTTGGACTGCCTGCATTTGCATACTGCAACATGATTGGCTCTTATAATTTATGATGAAATACCATTTGCCTGTTAGGTGTTAAATACTAACCCAGAATTTCTAATCATTTCAGCTCACACTGTGTACTGCAGCAAGTACACATTGACCAGTCTGGGCACTTAAATGAATTCATCAAATTTCTAAAAATTAGTTTCCAGGTCCAGGATTGCCGGAACTTTTCCTCAGGGTAATTTTTTGTAAGCTTCCTAACACCTAACACACATCAATCTGAAGGTTAGAGTCTATCTGGAAAAGTGCATACAAGTATTTAGGTCCGAAATTTAGAGGTTATGGTGAGCAGAAAATGTCAACGGCTTTCTGATGTAATGATGGATGATGACTGGCATATAACTGATGTACACGTGTCTGCTTTTTTGTGAATGAATTCCCACTAACATCAGTGAGCATTTGTTAAATGTAATATAAAATAAAAACAAAACGTGTCCTGTAGCGCATAAAAAGCCCATATTAGACTGTGTGTGTGTGTACTTACACAGCAGCGTACAATCCTCCACAGCAGGAGTGGATGAAACCTCGGACTATGGTGTGCAAGATAAACGTCAAGATCTATACACAGAGTAAGTGACACAGTGGGAAGACAAATAGCCAATAACCAAAACCAGATGAAGGTTAAAACAAGCAGTACAGAGTGAGAGACAGTGGTTCTGCATTTCCTGCAAGCTTGTTGAAGAACTTCATATGCAAACAGGAAATGAGGAAACGCTCTTCATTTGTGATCTGAAGATAAGAAACAGTTAGTACTCCATTCTTATGCTATCTTCCAGTTCAGATGAAACCATTCATACAGTGAAATAACACCCTCCGTGTCAAGCATGTAATAAAGTAAAGGATCATCATTACTGGTGTGGATTGTGTAGAAATGTCACAGAAATGTGATTAGACGGAAACATACCGCTTACACACACACACACACACACACAGACAGACAGACAGATAGATAGACAGACATACACACCCCTGTTAAAACCAGGTTTTTTTGCTGCAAAAAATGAAACCAAGATAAATCATATCAGATATTTTTCCACCTTTAATGTGATATAACAACCAACAAGTGAAAAGCAAATAGAGCTAGAAGGGCACTCGGTAGAGTGCATACCTCCGCCAAGCCACATATTGGAATATCCACAAAAAATCCTGGACCCATATACATATTTGGATTTGCATCAAAATCTAATCAATTGTTCCTTGGCTCATGGCCC
>JAOTRR010000001.1:29712096-29724259 GCA_028570945.1 Gogo arcuatus
TATCTATTTCAAAACAAAGTATTTTATGTGAGTCGGCATAGATAAGTGACACAAGACTGCGCGTGCATTTATTACATTTGCATGCTGCTTTTGAAATACATTTTTTATGCGATTTTTTACTTTTTTTAAAAATTATCATCGGAGTTATTCGCCTCAGGCAAAGTGAATATCAGTGAATAATAACCTCGACTTCGTCTCAGTTATTATTTACCGATAGTCACTTCGCCTTCGGTGAATAATTGTTAATTAAGTCATAATTATGAGAACACATTATTATGGTGGTGGAAACAGGCTTCCATAGTAAACAGTGCTACCAGAGACGTGAGATTTGCACTATTTCAAAATGGAAATAGGTTATAGCCCAAGTAGCCCAATTGCGTTAAGCTGAGAAAATCTCATCTCGCTTGCCACGCTGTTGCTTTGTTGCTTTCGCTGTCGCTGAAATCACGGTTCTGTGTCGTGCACATACATAGAAAATGAACAGCTGCCTTTCAATCATTACTGTGAATAACATACTATAACGCGTTTGGATATGCAAATGATCACGACGATATGATGAATATGCAAATTAGTTGGCGTATGACGTCATATGGTGACTTGTAGCACGCATTAGCGACTTTTCCCTGAAACCCGCTGGCAGCATTGACAACAATACTTTAATTAAGAACTGACATTTCGTGTCAGATGTGAAATATTCTCAGGAAGAAAAATATAAAAATAATCCGGCTCGTATGAAGCGCTCGTGGGTTCGTCGCAGTAAAATTACGCGCCACAGCGCGGTGATATTATATTAAGAGCGCGCGCGCGCGCGCGGGTTCCCCCACCTCCGTGTCACGTGGCGCGGGCGGAAGCGTTTATGTGACCGGCGCACGCTGCTGAATCCCGCGCGGGCGCTGCCATTTGCTCTTTTCTTCATATCGCGTCGCGCGGAACACAAAGTGCTAAGATGTAAGACTGATCTGTTTTTTTTTTCCTTAAACATTTTCCTTTTTCACAAAACTTGAGCTTTTATTGCATCTGATATTTACCTTCACACTTTAATAATGGAGGCATTAGATTACTGTAATGGCGTATTTTTAAAAGGTATGGCTAGTCTAGGCGTTGTATGTGCTAGGAGCTTTTAGCATGATGTTAGCATAGCAGTAGCTTAGCACCTTATAGAAAATACGATTTTTTTTACTTCAGTTCTGGGTTTAGGTCATAATTCTATGTGAGATAGTAACTCTCTGAGTGCTATACCTTTTTCTCAGGACCAACAGAAGCGTTTGAGGCCTAGTGTGTGTTTTTAGGGCAGAGCCCGTTAGCGTTAGCATTGATATTAGCATCGTTAGCGAGTTAGCGTTAGGGAAACGGGTTTTGTTCCAGTTGAAACTAGAAAAGTGCTGCACCGCAGTAAAGCGTCATTATTAACATGACAGCGGGTTAAAATCTTTACAGTATTGAGGGGTTTTAGAGGAGATGGTGAGATGTTTCAGCAGTGAAGGCCTGTGAGACTTTGAATCCAGCTTGTTTCCCGACTTTAACACGCATTTCTTTAATGCTTGTGTGTGAGTGCGCGCGCACGCGCTGTCCATTTAGCCCCTTTTTTATTGTTGTTATTTTTCGGGGCCATCAGGAGTCTTGTAAAGCTCTGAGTGCGGATTTTGTGTTCTGGCCCTTTTGTCTGCTCTTCATAACCATCCCGCCATCTCTCTCTCTCTCTCTCTCTGTCTCTCTCTCAGAGTCCCGCTGCTGAGTCACAATTTAACACACTCTCTCAATCAACTATGGCAGAGAACGACCCACAGGTTCAGTTTAAGGTAAACTTAACATTTTTGTCGTCTTGTCTTTTTCTATAAACAATTTTGCATCCTGCTCTAATGGCCAGCTTGTGGAGGGAAAAAAAATCCACGTGAATAACTATTAAGCATCACAGCTAGGTAAGAAGTTTCATGTCTGACTCTGAGAGCTTGTGCAAATGCAGAAAAATATAGATTTCAAGTCATTTGTTTCTGTGCCTGGTTAAAATATGGAAATTCAAGTTATGGATTAATTGATGACTCAGTAATACGGTCTCTTACTGAATCTGAAATCTTGAAGCATTTCTTCATATTCTGCACCAGCACAGTCAACATTTCCCATTTTCATGATCTAATGACTTGGCAGGAACCTTATTGATCTGTGAACTGTACTCGGGACCGTTTCGGTGCTTTGTGTAACAGTTTCTCCCTTCCATCCACAGCTGGTTCTTGTAGGAGACGGAGGCACGGGAAAGACTACCTTTGTGAAGAGACATTTGACAGGAGAGTTTGAAAAGAAATATGTCGGTACGTGTGTAAAATATCGCAAGAATGTAGTGTTATTGAATAGCGAGTGATAATCGGGACCTTGTGATTCCAGAAGCTTGTCTTTTCATTAAAGATTTTACTAAACCGTATTACGTGTGTGTGTGTGATGTGTTGGTGTTTAAATTTTAAGATGATTATTGCTTAACATGGAGTAAAATGCATGTCATTTAAATGTTTTTTAAAATTTTTATCATGGTTATTTTCAGCTTTAATGGTTCTCCAAGCTATTTGTTTTACCCCCTTTTTTTTTTTGTTATTGGTGTTTTGACATGTTGCTCAAAAGCCATTATAACTAAATCCTGTGTTTTCCTGCAGCAACTCTGGGTGTTGAAGTGCATCCCTTGGTCTTCCACACTAACAGAGGTGCTATCAAATACAACGTGTGGGACACAGCCGGACAGGAGAAATTCGGAGGCCTGCGAGACGGATACTACATTCAGGGTACGGTTCTGCTCCTACATGGCACGGTTTTGTAAACGATGTAGCTTTGAGCGTTCTCATCATATACACTTCTAGTGTTCAGACATGGATGTGTCGTAATGACCAACGTTCTCGTCTTTTCTCATCTCCAGCTCAGTGTGCGATCATCATGTTCGACGTGACCTCACGAGTGACTTACAAGAATGTTCCCAACTGGCATCGTGACTTGGTGCGTGTGTGTGAGAACATTCCCATAGTGCTGTGTGGCAACAAAGTGGACATCAAGGACAGGAAGGTGAAAGCTAAGAGCATTGTGTTTCACCGCAAGAAGAACTTACAGGTATAGTATATGCAGCACAGCCCCGCCCCCCCCCCCCCCCCCCCCCTTTTTTTTTTTTTTTTAATTTTTAAGATTCTGTGTTCAATATAGAACCAACTTTTGTTGCATTTATTATATTTGGAGCTGTAGAATAGTTTCCATTCGTTACTGTGTAAAGATGGAGTGCATGTTTCTGAATCACTGGACGTCTGGTGCTTTTTAAAAACAGTGGGTTGTATCATCTCCGTTCCGTTTCAGTACTACGACATCTCCGCCAAGAGTAATTATAACTTTGAGAAGCCATTCCTGTGGCTTGCACGAAAGCTGATCGGAGATCCCAACTTGGAGTTTGTGGAGATGCCTGCCCTCGCCCCACCCGAAATCGCCATGGACCCATCACTTGCTGCACAGTATGAGCATGACCTTAAAGTAAGTACACCCTTTTGAAGTAGTACTGGACTAGACAGTGTGACATTGCATCTTTTGAGTATGGTATCACTATTAGCACTAATAATTTAACTCGTGCTAATTTGTCTTGTCTTTCTTTTAGGTGGCATCAGAAACAGCTCTCCCAGATGAGGACGACGACCTCTAACCTGTTACCCTTTGACCTTTTTTCCCTTGTGGCGTTGCTGGGTTTCCTCAGCAATTGGAGTTTGCCCCCTCCCTTCTCTCTTTTCCTCAATTCCCCTTTTACTGTAAACCCCCCTGCTCAGATATTTTTATTTTTCAAATTTTCATTTTGTGTTTTCAGACTGAATAAACAGTGAAGTGATTTGTTGAATTGTAGACATGCTCATATTGACGCCACCATTCAGACTCGCTCTAGGACACATTTGCGTTAATTTACAGACGTGCGTACACACTCATGGGTGTGAGATTGAGTGTACCAGTGCTTACTCTCCCTCTCTGTGTGGCTTTAAGCACTTCGAGAACAACTTTGAATAAAAACATTCTCAGTATACTTTATGGCTGGACCCTTTTTATTTTCTTCCAAAAAAAAAAAAAAAAACCTTTAGTTGTAAGACATTTGGACACTGCTTCATATCTACTAATTAAAACTGTTCCAAGTGTTGTCATAAGGTTTTCTTGGATTTCTGTTCACATAGGAGTAGTTGTCTGTCACTTTGCATACATTAAAGTGGAAATGTGTGCTTTGAGAACTTTAAGTGGGAAGGGATTTCATGGGAAGGGATGTAGTTCATCTGCAAAACTGCCTCTTCAGTTAACCACTGTTCATTGGACATTGTAAGAACCATGGAGGGCTTTGTATCATGCGTGTTACAGATAATGCTACAAGAGCAACCGCAGAGCTTATGCAAATCAGAATTGCAGGCATTTAGTATGTAGAGTGAGGAGCAACACCTGAGGTGTGTCTGATGTTTTTACACATATTAGTTGAGGTAAATGTCATACCTGTATGTCAACTGGGCTAGTGGTAGCTCATGGGTTAAATGTTCTGTGCAATTGCTAGAAATAAAGTGAGTTTAAGTCTCAGAACTACCATGGAATCATTCTTGGTTTGTGGGGGGGGGGAGAACCTCGAGCCTCAATCTGCTTGGAGGATTTATCCTTGGAACGTATTCTACCTGCCTGTAAATCCTTTGGATTTAAGTCTCTGAATGTTCATAATGAATTAAAATAAACAGGTTATAAAATGAAGTACATGATCCAGCCAGCATTACACTGATATCTGAACTTGATCCCAAATAAACTAGATGGTTTGAGCCATTCACAAAAGAATATATTCTATGGGCAATGCTGTGTCAGTGCCTTTAAGCTTTAAATATGCTGCTGAAGGATGTCTAGCCTTCCCACTTTTTTTTTTTTTTTTTTGCAGATTTTGTTGCAAGGTGCTGTGAAGGTGCTTATTTGGCAGTAGAATCATGTCTTACCTGATTGGCAACTATATTTTGATGTCTGTTTCTGAAGAATCGGATCTGTTTTATATTTTGAAGCACATTAGAAATGTCCATTAGATACAGAAGCCAATTTCTAACATGGGTAAAAAAAAAAAATTGCATAATTTTCTTTTTTTTTTTTTTGCAGTAGTAGTATGTCAAAATTACGACCTCAACGTTCTGACTCATCTCAGTGTCGTCTTTTTATGTCTCAAATTATTTTTGACTTATGATATGGCTATGCAAGTAGTAAGAATAATGTCCTTTTTTCATGTCTAGTGCATAACTCGAAGCTGTTTAACATGATAACCTAATTAGCTAGCTTTGTCAGTAGGTAACTAACTTGCTAGTTTGATAGCTAACATAGATACCTATTCACATTGTGACTTCATAGTCATAGTACACCTGCTATTCCGGTAAAACATGTTTCGTATATACCATCCAACAAACAAATCCTCTGCAGTGAGCGACATCACTTTAATTCTTTGTGTGAAAGGAAGGTAGACCCAAGTGATCAGTGTCTGAAGATAGTCAGAGGTCATGTTTTTAAACAATCTTTTTCATTATTGGACCAGCAATTAGTGATTTAATTCATACCCACAGTGATGGTCATATCAACACTCAACTAGAGCCCTACAAGACTCAATACTTGGTCCTCTTTTTTTCTTTTATACCCACTCTGTAAGGTGACCTGGCTTTTCATACTTACAACTCATTCTCTCCTCCCAGTCTCTCCTTTATAATATGAGGAAGACCCGGCATTTTCTCTCCATGGACACCATGGACATCAGATGCTGGTGCAGTCCCTTGTCTCATTTCGAGATTGAACTATTACAACTCTCAGTAGTCTGCTGTAACTGATCCACAGTCCTGCTGCATGAACGGCTTCTCCCACATTGCCTTATATCTCCACTGGCTCCCTGTAGTTGACTGGATCAGATTTAAAACACTAATGCTCCCCTAATAAGTCAAAAATTCTGTATCGTGCTCCCTTCAAAGCATGGCCTGACTTGACCCACTGTCTCTCAAGACACATGGAAGAAACACGTTAAACACTATTCCATGTCCTGGCACCCAGGTGGTAGACCAGAACAGCTGTGTAACTTAAACAAACCACCAGCAGCTACATAAAAATATACGTAGCTGCGAACAGCATCTGGTGGGCCCAAGCACTATAGTGCAGCAGTGAGGCAGTATTTCTCGAGCCAGTATCGGCATATGAATGCTAAAATGTCACATCACCAAAAATACATTTGTACTTAGAGCTGCATTGCACCATGTACAGTGGAATTACACCACACTTTCTGTTTGTGTGGTGTGACATGTCATGGCAATACTGTTTAAAATATCAGAAATTCCTTTGCAGTTTATCATTGTGGACATCTTCCCATCATGCTGACCAAATTTTGTTTGAATCTGATGAATCCCCTCGGAAAAGAAGTTTGATTTCTGTCAAAACGCACAAAATCCAAAATGGCCGACATCCCGTTGGGTGGAGTTAATAGACGTGACTGGCAATTTTGTCTTCAGGAGGTCCATATGCCCACTAAATTTGGTGCTTGTAAGTGAAACTGGATGCCCATAATTAAGAAAAAAATGTCAGATTGAGCCCCAAGCTTTTGCAGCACCAGATGACCAACATTTCTGAAGTTTGTACCAAGTTTTGGTAGTTTTCGAGGATGCCAAGCACCCGAGAAATGGCTAAAGTTTTGAATAATAAACAAAAACAATAGGGTCCTTCATACCCTTGGTGCTTGGACCCTTAAAATCCATGACTCGTACACTCTCCTACCAACGCCTCTTGAACAGGATTTAGTATTAAGTATGACTAGATAATGATAATGAGCATGATCATCCCTAGATCAAGGTCTATTTGTACTAGCATGAGGATATGTTCTGGATAGAGACTAAAAAGCACTTCTGTGTAAGGGTGCTTGCTGAATGGTAATAATATAAATGTAACTGTAAATTGGTGGGAGAGCTTTGGCCACAAGGGGGAGACAAACTCTAGTTTTGAGAAATGAAAAAGAAAGAAAGAAAGAAAGAAAGAAAGAAAGAAAGAAAGAAAGAAAGAAAAAGAAAGAAAGAAAGATCCCTGTTGTACTTCACTGTCAGGTGATTCCATGATTGGGGTACCTTTTATCCTTTGTATCCTTTATTTCAAAAATTATTTTTAAAACCACTTGCATTTTTACAAGTTTTTTTTTTTTTTTTTTGCTAGCAATGGCTGCATTTGTTCTTAAATAAGTAACAGGGTTATGTTGCATAGAATTAGCAAATACATTAAATGTGGTTAACTAACATCCATGCTAATGGCATAAAGACATTAAGGACCTTGTAGTGATTTTTAAAATGTATTTTTTCATTAATAATTAATATTCAGTCTATAATTTCCGGTAACTGGTTTGTACTTTTTTTTTTTATTTAAAGGAATGAAAACTCGATTTTCTTCTTCCCATGATCTTCAGGAAATTCGGATGACACAATTTCCTGTTGAACATATGACTTGTGGAACATTACAAATATTTAATAGGAGTATTTTTTTTATGCTGTGTTTAGGATGTTTTCTACCTTTATGTACGTATTTATAAATGTAATATGAGTTGGACACAAAAGGTACCCCAATCTTAGAATTACCCATTCATATCGTGTTGTACTTGTAACTTGTATTCACATGAAAAATGAATGACACACCTCTCAAAACAAACAAACAAACATGTGAACAAATAAATATATGAGTTTACAGTGAGAGAATTCAAATTCTGCCTTAGTTTCTGGACAATTAACTGAAGCCAGGTGGTAATAATTATAAATGATTAACTTGTTTGTCCGGTCCACAATTCCGGTTGCTGAATTGTGACGTATTTATTTGTGTTGAACAGTGTTTGTTTTGGTTACAGCATGATTTGTCACTTAAATTGAGCTCTGTATTCAACTTTAGTCTTTCTTTTATGATAGTTATATGAGGCTTGAACAGGTTTTCTCCATGTTAGTCTCACACACCTTA
Organism: Gogo arcuatus; assembly: GCA_028570945.1. Lineage (NCBI taxonomy): Eukaryota > Metazoa > Chordata > Actinopteri > Siluriformes > Anchariidae > Gogo > Gogo arcuatus. The sequence continues at coordinate 29,720,071 of JAOTRR010000001.1, forward strand.
ATAAAGTAATGTTGTCTGGTCTCAGGGTGTTAATGAATAGCAGCTCTAACAGGCCTCATAGGTGGTGAGTTATTGTAATGGCTTTACACTGAGATCCAAGATGGAGAACAAACTAAGACACCACTCTGGTTACTGTTTGAGGGAAGAAAAGAGAGAGAGAGAGAGAGAGAGGTCAGTAGTGAATGTGTCAGTAGCTCCAACACACAAAAAGCACGTTGATCTTTAAAAAAAAAAGAAGGTCAGCAAAATTTTCATACGTGTGTCACCTGTTAGAACGAATAACGTCACGCGCGCACACACAAGCACAGGTAGGAGACCACAAACACGGCACAGGGCGTGTCTACCTTTACCAAGCGGTTTGCATAGGTGTGCTAGTGCTAGTGCGCATGCGCGGAGAGACAGGGCTTAGAGTTTTGATTACGGAGCGAGAACGAGCGAGGGAGCGCGTGTGCGCGAGCGAGAGCGAGATTAAACGTGCACAACTGTTGTCTTAATCCTCTGAGCGGATAGAATTAGACGGAAAAGCACTACAGGTTTGGAGCACAGCAGCCATTTTTATGGACCGTTTGTGGAAAAAGTGGACTTGGAGGAGAAAGACGGCAACCTGAGGGAGAAAAGAGGAAAACTTTTTTTTTTTTTGGTTTAGTCTCAGCTTTTCACTTCCCAGCTCCTGACTGCCTACTTCCCTTCTTTACATTATCCCTTTATTTATTTATTGACTTACTTCACTTCGTGACATATACAACACAAAGACGACCATGAAGGACCGACTGGAGCAGCTGAAGGCGGTGAGTCACTGTGTGTGTGTGTGTGTGTGTGTGTGTGTGTGTGTGTGTGTATATATATATATATATATATATATGTGTGTGTGTGTGTATGTATGTGGGGGCTTCAGATTCAATCTCAGGAGATATCTCTTTAGAAAAAAGCGGTTTTTCGAGTGAAACTCTTGAGTTTAGGTGCTCTTTCTACTTCTGAAGGTTTTAAAGAAGAAGTACAGGGATGTAATATCACGCTAAAGAGAGGAAAAAACGGTTAAATAAGACGTTTTATTTAACCTAACGTCAGGGGCTCCATCCCAAATACTGTAGGTTGCACTTCTAGCTAGTGCACTAGGATGTAGAGGCCATTATATAAAAGGAGCCGAGCCCTTATCTGGGTCATTTCCATGTAGGCCCTTTGATACAAGGGTGAATTAATACATAAAATAATACCAAGTAAGGAGATGTTTGAGATGATGGAAAAAGGTATCATGAAGAGGGTAATAGATTTGTTATTGGACATGTTTGATGATGTAATTGGATGTGTGATTTAGGGAGCAGATGATGTGGTCAGCTGACCTGATGTGATGGGGAGAGAGAGCAATTGTCCATCTGATTTGTTAATTAAACAGTATAAATGTTTGTTCTAATTTAGAAATACCTTCATGTGATGATGTACAAAGACCCAGTTATGCTGAGATCAGACTACAAGATTTTTTTTTGTTGTCTTTCACGATGATCAGATTAGGCAGGCACAGTGCCATAAGTTCTTGCAGTGTCTTGGTCAGGAGACTGGCAGCGCTACAAGCTTGACCCCGAACAATCATCGTTCATGTCCTTGTGTGTCATTGAAATTGTCAATCATGGCTACCGAGGAGCACGTCGTAGTTTGATCCCAGCATTAGAAAAAGAGAGAGATTGATGGACTGAGTGACAGAGAGACAGGACAATGTTACATTACATTACATTACAGTCATTTAGCAGATGCTCTTATCCAGAGCAAAGTATAATGAGTATACACACACACACACACACACACACACACACCCAGCGCCTGGGGAGCAGTTGGGGGTTAGGTGCCTTGCTCAAGAGCACTTCAGCCATGGATTTTTCCTGCTGGTCCAGGGAATCAAACCAGCGACCCTTTGGGCCCAAGGCTGCTTCTCGAACCTTTAGGCCCCAGTGTCAGACAAAAACACTGAACTCAGCCTGACTGACACTTGACCGACAGCTCGAATGACACACACAGCCGGACTGACAGACCAACAAAGAGAGAGACGCCGACTGTCAGACAGACCAAAAGAATTCCTGAATGAGAGACGGGTCGATGTCAGACAGACGCACGGGCAAAAAGACAAACCGATTAATAGATAGAACAACAGATTCTCACACACACACACAGACCTAGATAGATAGGCAGGCGAAAAGTCAGACCGAACGACAGACCAACCAACTGACACAGACAGACCAACTGTCTGTCAGACAAACAGAAATACTGAATGACCGATGGACAGCGATACGGACAATGAGAAGAAAGACCCAGTTTCACACAAAGTGAAAGAAAGACAGTGTGACCGAATGAAAGCTCGAGAGACTGAAGCAGGATTTGTTGCCATGGCGACATTTCTGTCAGTCAAATATTTTCCTCAGCGTCCATGTTACCTGGAGTCTCCTGGCAGAAGTCCATGACTAAAGAAGCGCACAGAGGAGGAGGTCGTGCGAGGGTTTGCTTGTGCACGTTAATGCTTACCATGGAGCCTTATTTATACAAAAGTTTCAGAGCAGATTTTCTCATAGAGATACAAAGAAAGCTCTCTTGCGGTCTCTGAAGTCCAGGAGAGATTATACAATAGCTAACAGGATTGACGAGGAGGAGGAGGAGAGTGTTGTTGTTTCATGGATGTTTTACGACAGCTCTCTGTTTTCAGAGATCTGTCTCTAATGTTTACCTTCTTGGTGGGGCTGTTTTTATTCTTCTCTTGTGTGTGCATAGGCTTATTTTGAATGAAAACCACACACACACACGTCCTCTGGCAGGCTTTGAGTCAACCGTGGGACGTTCAACAGCTGAAGTGTGTGTGTGTGTGTGTGTTTATTGGCTTCTCCTGTGGATTTCCAGGAAACCTGGGTGAACTCCTCTTCATTTAAAACATTTAAACGCTCCACTTTCCTGCTTTCCTCCATCACACACTCGACTGTTAGGATACATTTTTATTCTCAGTCAGCGCACACACCTTTGTTCTGGGTCTTGTCACCCGGGTGGGAGAGGTTTGTGCTGAGCTAGTGTTAAACTGACACGTCTCTCTCTCTCTCTCTCTCTCTCTCTCTCTCTCTCACACTCACACACACAGAGTCTGTCTTCAGGAAGTCTCATGTAGCCTTATCTCCCTGTCTCAGCTTTTCCAGTGCATGCTCTGTGTGTTTCTGTCTTTTTAACCTTCACGCAAGCACATTGTGTTCTCAGCTTTATAACTGTTCACATGTTCGTGTATTCCTTCTCCCTGTCGAGTCATTACTACAGGACCGCTCCTCCCTGAAGCACATGAAATGTGTTTATATCGAAATGTGTGTTGTGTCTGCATTTCCATTATTTCAAAAACAGCCAGATTTCACTGTTACCACCTAAAAAAAAAAAGCACAAGAGCTTATTTTCTTACTCGTGACTTTCCACTGGACTGAGCGTCCCAGAATGCAGTGCAGGCATAACGACGCTGACGCATTTGCGCTGACTTACAGCAGAGACTCATCTCGGTGACTCGGCGATCTACGAGATGACGAGTGCGGAAGATGTTGATGACGTGCCCGTTTTTGTTCAGAGCATACAGATGAAGAGGTGAGGGAGCAGGACAGACTAAAGTGCCGCTGCATCACTCTCTCTTTAAGGAAACCGTTCAACAAAATGAACATAGACTGAAAGGAAAAAAAGGTCAACTCAAGTCAGTTTCATTACAGAATGAATCGTGGATGCTGTTGAAGATCATGTACTGATTATAAAGATTAACATGGAAGTGTTCACAGAGAATAATCAACTTGAGTTTAAAAGTTTTTTTTAACTTTAAATGAATGTGTCTAAACTAGGCCTGGATCAATATTAAGAAAGATGATGTTAAAACACAGAAAATGTCTGTACAGATCTTCTAAGTCTGGATCCTTGACAGATTTGGTGATCCTGTTGATTTCAGTGCAGTTGATCGATTTGATTAATTTAGTCACGGTATTTGTAGTACGTGTGTACACCAGTTAGACGTTTGGCCAGGTGATATTGAATATGCGAGGAATAAAACATTTGGGGAAAACATTGTTAATTAACAATTATTCGCCGAAGGCGTAGTGAATATCGGTGAATAATAACCGAGATGAAGTCGAGGGTTAGGCTTTTAGGAACAGCATTTTCTCTCATAATTTGTAATTCTTCCTCACTTACGGTG
>JAOTRR010000001.1:29726271-29738484 GCA_028570945.1 Gogo arcuatus
AGTATTGTTCTACAATGTAGAAAATAGTCAAAATACAGAAAAACCCTATGAATGAATAGGGGTGTACAAACTTTTGACTGGCACTGTCAGTCACAGTATGCCCAGTTTGTACTACCTCCATTTCTCTTCCCTTTTCCTTTGCTTTCAGCAGTCGTAAAAAAGAGAGCTCTGATTTCTTGTTAAATCTATTTGATCTGTTTTGTGTGTTTTCGCAGCATTAGAGCTGTGTTACTTCCACCTAGAATAAAGTCACGTATTCCCGCTGTTGTAGATTTATTGCGCACTCTGCCGTCTAAACAAAGCAATTACAGCGAGGGACAAACTAAGAATACACAGCCTGATGATAATCGCAAATCATATTTTATTTCATTGATTCGAAACGTCGTAAATTCGTATCACGATTTATCGTTGCACGATATATCGTAACATGCCTACAATTAAGTGTGTATTTGTACAGAAAGACATCTTTAACCAATAACTGCTTACTTGAATTGTATATTTGCGTAAACGTCTTGTGAATACTGCTGGGAATAATGATTTAAAGCTGGGATGTGTCAGCTTGATTAAATTCAGCTCATACAGTAAGCGCTTTAAGACAAAGTGTATTTGTTCAGCTGAAAGCTGAGGTCACATTGTGAATATTAGTCACATTAGAACCAACCTCTAAAATCTTAATGTCATTATAGCACACCATAAGTTTATAGAAACTTTACGTAAGAGCTCCTGTGTGTTGCCCAGTTTCATGTTTTGGTTGGTTTTCCAGACACTTAATTGAATAAAAATTAATTGAATTTGTACGTTTTGTGTACCTTTTTTTTTTATTATTATTATTATTATTAAGTGTAGTTCTGAAAACTCCAGGCCTTTCTGAATGAAGTCATTGTCTAATGCTGCATTAGAGCTGAGGTTGCAACTTGTAACGGAGAAACGTGCACATAAGATTCAACACAGAGATATGTTTAATGAACAGAACGAATAGGGAGCAAAGTATTCAGGCACCATATTAAAAACATGTAGTATATAAACGTAACATAAAAATAATCAAGTTCTAGATATAAATGCTGCAAAAAAAAGTTCCTTGGCAAATCGCATCTGATGTCATTATACAAGATGTTGGGAAGATTTTACGCGATAAATAGCAATCATGATGAAAGTGAAGGAGCGTCCTGAAGTTCTCAGGGACAACATTAAACAGCACTTGATTTGATAATATGCCGGTGGAAAAATTCCTAGTATCCAATTACCTAATAACAAATGTTATTGACTGAGTCCACTGTAGCCTAGTTTCAGATTCCTGTTCTTGGTTAAAAGGATTGGAATTTGTTGTCGTCTCCTGCTGTTGTAGCCCGTCTCCTTCAAGGTTCCGGCATGTTGTGTGTTCTGAGATGCTTTTCTGCGCACCACGGTTGTAAAGAGTGGTTATTTGCGTTACCATAGTAGCCTTTCTGTCAGCTCTGAGCCACTCTGTCCATTCTCCTCTGTGTAAACTCTAGAGTCTGTTGCAAGTGAAAATCCCAGGAGATCAGCATTAACCATCTCTCATGGGCCAAACCTGTGTACCTCTATATTTCCTTTTCGTAGACTTGTGACCATGACGACGAGGACGTTGAGATTGCTGTGGATAATGCAGCGTTCATGGACGATTTTTTTTCCCAGGTAAAGTCATGACCATTTTAAGTATGCCTTAGCTTTGAGTCTGTTTTTACTACATTTGTTCTGCATGTGTGTGGGGTTTTTTTTGTTTCAGATTGAAGAAATCCGAAACAGCATTGATAAGATTGATGAAAACGTAGCTGAAGTGAAGAAACTTTATTCTATTATTCTGTCTGCGCCGACATCTGATCAGAGTAAGACACACACACACACACAACCGTGAATCACAACACAGTTTGAGAGTAATTCAATGACATTCATTACAAATATTCAAATTGCTTTTCTGATTATTTAGTTCCTTTTTTTTTTAAAATCTCGTTCCTGACTGTTCTTTTGTCCACAACTGTAAATACATGTACAAGTGCAGCAATTCAGTCCACTTTCAGTTTCGCAGCTTAGCGTCTCACAAAAAGTCCAAGCATCAGGTTTCAGCAGTTACCAGATTATTTAAGAGATCATGTAAGCATCATAGTACAGTATCTTTGATAGAATAGAAGCCATCACCAGATTTCAGGAAATTGTATGTACAGTGAAGGCATGCTGTTAATCTGGCGTCTTTTGTTTTTCTACATCAGCATGATGCTGAAATGGAAATTACACAATAATCCAAATAACATTTACCAGTAAAGCAGTTTGAGAGCTGACTCTTTGTGGACCCTAACTTTTGAAGTGTGCTTCTCACTAATTGACAAGAAATACATAACTGTAGAAATAATATTAGGTTCTGTATGTGTAGCGATCCGGGAAATCCCTTCACATGGTGAAATTTTGATATACAAGTATGGTTTTGAAAACCTACAGGTTTCCCTGGACTGAAATCTGTGTATCTTTTGCATTTTACTCCACGACTAGCATTTTAAAAATCTGGTTAAACCCAAAATTGGAAAAGGAAGAAAATTACATATAAAGATTTCATTCCGACTTATACTTTATTTAATTTTAATTATATTTATTTAACTCTTCTGATGATTTTGATAATCTGAAAATGCTACATTCCTGATTTTTTTTGGAATAAAAATAGGTTTATTCTTTGAATTTACAGAAAATGTGTTATATGCCCTGTATCTTTCCCTGTGTGAGGAAATCACACTTAACTAGCAAGGTTTTATTCATCTTTAAGAAGGCTGACTGTTACCAGCGTGTTAGTTAACCTGGCTCCTTACACAGCGAGATCTTTGCAGGAAGATTAAAATAAATAAAATACATTCATTTTAAGGAAGTTAATTTGAAAAAGTTCTGCATATTTTAATAAAATATATGTATGGCGTCTTAAAGGTGGCATACCCTTTCTCCACAATTGGCACAGTTCTCTGAGGTCTTAATGAAATGTCTGTGAGATGCTTTGGTCAAAATACCACAAGGATAAAACACCACAGCTCTCTTCTCACCCTGTCTAAACAGCCCTGATCAAAACGGCTGATTTGAGTGACTGTTCCTTTAAATGATAACGAGCCACTGCTCACCCCACCCCCTCGTCTTCCACCAGCCAATCAGGTAGCACTTTCCTCATGAATATTCATTCATAAAGGCGGTTCTCAAGCCATGAGTGGAGATACTCCGATGAGGGGGTGGGATAATTATAATAATCTCCCCTTGTGACATAGAAAAGGGACACAAATCTGAAAAGCTCGTTGAATCACACGTTTTCTGAAATAGGCAGAACAAAAGGAACTGACTGGACTGTCTTATTTCAGAGTTTGTGGGGTGATAGCCACTCCAGATATGCAAATGTACGTGTACAAGCACTGAAAAAGTGAGTTTTTTCCATAATATATCCCCTTTAAAGTAGAGGTGTCAAAGTATGTCATAAGCAGAAAACACTAATTTTTGTCAAATATATAGTCATGATTTTTCATCATTTTGGCTCTTTCCTAGAATTTGGCTACAGCAACTTCCCAGACCCATATGTTGCGTTCCATTTACCTCAGAAGTCGGGGCTGGGAATGTCGTCACACCCGAGTTGACCGCGTTCCAGTACAAGTCAGAAAACCAATACCGGCAATTAGCATGTTCTAGCCAGGTTAGCCATTGTTGGCGATACCAGTTGATAATGATGCATTACAAGATTTTTTGCACATACAAACACCGTAGCAACATGTCGACAGATAGATGTTGGGTAGTACTGTGTGTACTACTGATTTAATGAGACCCAGATAAGACAGAAGTGCTAATAAACAGTATATTACTACAGCTTTCACACTGTTGATGCACGGAGCAGCCATCTTGGATTTTGAAGTCGGGGTTGGTGAGGTTCCCTCAACTTTCCGAGTCAGAAATCTGAGTTCAGGGGCGTTCCAGTTGACGTTTCCTTGTGAGAACTCGGAAATCCTGACTTCCCAGTACAAATGGAATGCACCAATAGTCACACACATTGTGTACATTTAAAAAAAAAAATGAACGAATGTAGAATATATACTTGATTTTGGTGACTTGGCCACCAAAACAGTTAAATCCTCACTTAATTTAGTTGAAATACTACCACTGGGAAATAAACTGTAATTTTAATTAAACTGTTCGCTTTGCTGGGAAAATATACGCAATGATTGACTGATTAACGTGACTTATGCAAGTTTCCTTACTGTTATCAGATTACCAAGGGCATGCAAACTCATTGACTGAATTTATCATCAGATGTCTTTATTAAAGTGCATTCTTTACCAAACTTGTTTTCATTTAAGAACAGTGTCATGTACTTAACTCGATTGAAGATACCATTGCAATCTCTATTTATTTTGTAACGTTATAAATGTAAATATAGGTTTTGTACAAGGAAACGTATCTCAGTCAGCTATAAAGCTCTAATATCTCGTTTACTTTAGCTAACCTCTGTTAGCTGCTGAAGGAGCACGTAAGGTCACAGCCAATTTGTCAGACTGTTACCACTGGGTTTGGTCAACCGTGCTGGTATTTACAGTCAACACGCCATCCAGTCGTCTAAGAACACACAACAGCTCTTCTGTTCAACGCTATGTCAGTAGAAAAGTCATTAGGTTTAAATGTCCCGTTCATTTGACGGTAGCTTAGAAACTGATAATAGTTCAAAGCAGTCAGTCAAACTATGAATAATACAATACTGGAAGAAGAAGAAGAAGAAGTATTGCTTGCAATAATAATAGTAACAAGGGATGATAATAGAACAGTGCATATAAGTGTGAGAACTGCAGGTCATCAGTCACAGTTGGTTTGGTCTCAGTGTTCATCTTTTCTCAGAAGAGCTGCCTCTTTTCAGATTTCAGTATAGTTTTTCAGTTTCTCACAGTCAGTATTGTCAGTTCCTGAAAAGTCTTGTTTAATTAGAAATCTGAGCGCGCTACTTGCTGAGTGGCCTGCATTCCTAGTTTCGCTTCAATGCTCCTTTAATTTATTGTGCAAAACCTTAGAGTGCACCCTTTTTTTTTTTTTTTTTTTTTTTTTTTTTTTTTTTTTTTGCGGATTAAAATAATTAATCCTGATGTAATCACACGTGGGTCTAGTGAATAAAGCAATATCGCATGAGCAAGAGTGCTGCTGTTCAGTACATGTGCCGATATTCAGTATAACTGCACCATTGTGAGTGCGATATTGCTTTTACCCAACAGTTCTATAAATAAGAAATTAATATCGAGGAAGTGATATTTCGGACACAGTCGGCCAAATCGTTTGTTTGTTTGCTCCGCTTGTGGAAATAGATCCCGAAGAAGCCACACTCAGTTTATAGCCCTTCAGCTAGCTGGCTAGCTAGTACAGTCTGACCGATATAGGATTTTTAAGACCAATACAACTTTTGATATTTGAGAATTTAAAAATCCAGTAATGAGATATTGGCTGCTTTCTTTTTTCTTTTTTCTTTTTTCCACAAACACAAAGTTTTTTGCTAACATTTATGTGCAATTATTTAAGAGTCCTCACCCACACCAAGATAATGTGACAATGCAGTTTAAAAATAAACTTGTTTTATTGTCATAAATGGTTCCAAACACGTGTATTGCCAACAGTGGAGTTGCAGTGTGTTGTCCACCAGACAGATGACACAATGACAACACTCATAACATGGTTGAAGGATCTTCCGTCTCTCCGTTTCTTTTTTTAATTGTCATTTATCGGCCGTTATAAACGCTGATACCAATGTATCTTCAATTAGCTCATATTGGTCGATAATATCTGCACGCCAATTTATTGGTCAGGCTGTACTAGCTAACTCATATTAATTTGTACATTCCCATTAAAGGTGCATCCGGTGAAATTGGCTTCCCTTCTTCCTGTCCATTTTCATTTGATGAGATTTTATTTTAAATCAAAGGTCAGATTCATGAAAAATGTATCCTTTGCCATGTCCGCTGATGATGTCACTAACTCTACTGTAGTAACCGTTTTGAATTTTATGTGGCGAGCACAGACGAGTGTTTGCATTGTTGCTTCACAAAAATGTGTACAGTAATAATTGATATGGTGACGTTTTGGACACACTTATTTCAAAATTATGGAAGGAATCTCCAGTGTCAGTGCTTTGTAACAATGTTTTCCACCACAGGGAAGTCCTTTTTTTTTTTGCCTTAGTAACTACTTATTAACCTCATCGTAGTGATAACAGGAATTAACTTCTTTCACAGACATTCTAGCGCATGTAACTAGAAAATAGTTAGAAGCACTATGTGTCATTGGCAAGAATAAAAAAGGAAGAGGAAGAAGAAAATGCTCCTGGCTGTGTGACTAATGGCACTTAGTTGACACCCTTTGTTGATTTGTTTTCCTGTAACAGCTCACCCTGTGATGTTATTACTAACCTAACATTAATAACTTAACATCATATTTTTGAGCATACAGAAAGGGTTTTATACTTGCATCTTGCCGCTGCTGTACTCACCTGTGAACTTTGACTACTTATGACTACAGGATGCTTTTTCTGTCATGATATCTGCCTACTGCAATGGCACACAGTGTCCTGCCTCCTCAAGCTATCATCTATGCTAGCTACAATACATGTGGTATTAATGCAGGATATCACACCACCCCAGTATGTTCATGTATGAGAATATTAGTATCTTGTTTTGTATGAAATAAATGAACAATGGGGGGGGTTTAAAACGGGTTCTCCCCATCACAGGGGGATGTTACCTTGTTAACTCGGGCCTAATCAGAAAGAATCTTTCGCAAAACGTAACCGTCTGCATCCTGGCCCAGTGCTAAGTGTATTTCACTCCTCCTCACCTGCACAGCCTCCTACAATGTGTCTTAGATTTTTAATTTGATCTAATTTTATTTCAGAAACACAAGATGACCTGGAGGCCCTTACCAATAACATTAAGAAAATGGCCAACAATGCACGCAACAAGCTGAAGAGTAAGTCTGGGCTCCATCAGCATGCTGGGTAGTGTGGTAATGTAGGATGAAAAGATCTTTTATCAGGATGAATGTCAGAAATGAATATATATGAAGTCACTGTGTGTGTGTAAATATAGATTCAGAATAACAAGGGCTTCGTATCCATGTGGCAGCTGAAACCAAGCTGCTGCACAAGCTTGGAACAAATGTCAGTAAAGTGTGTGTGTGTGTGTGTGTGTGTGTGTGTGTGTGTGTGTTTGCCCGCAGGCATTGAGAGAGATCTTGAGACAAGCGAAGGGGAGAGAGTGTCAGCTGACATGAGAATACGCAAATCGCAGGTTAGTTCTCCCACCACGCAACATACACCTGTGTGTGTGTGTGTGTGTGTGTGTGTGTGTGTACACACACACACCTGAATATCATCTTACACATCTTGTATATCTTTTTCTCCCAGCATGCAGTTCTCTCCAGGAAGTTTGTGGACGTGATGACAAAATACAACGAAGCTCAGGTGGACTTCAGAGATAAGAGCAAAGGACGCATCCAGAGACAGTTAGAGATCAGTGAGACACGCGCGCACACTTAAACACACACACAGCTGCAGCTGTCAGATTTATTTCCCAACTCAATTAATATTACAATTTTTATGAATGTTTGTCTGTTCATTGAGGGGAAAAAAAATCACATTTATGTGTAAGATCCCTTGTTCTACTAACATGAGTCTGTTGAAATCTGTATAATAAAACTTTGACTGAAGGTCACTAAATGTGACTTTAAAAAAGGGTTGGAATTAATAAATGTAATTTCTGTAATGTTTTATTTCCACATATTTCAAATGATGCATTTTTAGATTATAATTGAAGTGTACAATGACATTATATTGTATCCTATGTCACACACACAAAATGTTTAGCATGAAGCCCAAAAGCACTGCAAGTACAGGCCAAAACATACTAGTGTAGAATGGAAGAGGGGGGCAGGGCTTCCATAGAATGTCCGTTAAAGTGTAACTTCACTTCCCCCACCCCATCTCTGAGCCTAACTCCACTTACTGCATAATTTTGAAAAAATGCTAAAAATTGGGCGGGGGGCAGGAGGAGGAAATGACTATGGCTGTGGAAGGGGGCGGGGTGGGGAACAGTGAGTCTCGATCAGCGTATTTTTGAAAATGAGCGCGATTCCACAGACTTCCACTCAAGAGTGGGGGCTGGGGGAAGTGGGCCACCCATGTCTGATTAGAGGGCGTTAATGTTTTTTTAAAATATAAATTTCATGATGGAGAGAAGTACCAAAAGGTCCACTCGACATCAGCATCGGCCTTGCAAGGTTCAGGATGATTTGAACCAGTAGATGGCACTCAGTCATTTTCAACCCATAAAATGCTGATTTTGATAATAATTACAAAATTACCATTTTTAACACCAGCGTTGATGTTTCAAAAAGTACAGCCATACCATTTTTAATTTACAGCTCAAAAAACACATTTAAGTGTGCAGTACCTCTTTAATACGAAAGAGGTACTGCGCCTATGCAAATGTGAATCGCAAATTGTTAAAATGCTGCGCTCCGATGCAAAATGTGTAAAGCTTGGCAAGTCTGACGCAGTATTTTTTTATATTAAAATATTTATTTTTATTATATTTTCCATCACACACCTCACTCATGCTCCTCTGAAATTCCTTGCATCCATCAGCTTGAATACCTCTGTCCTGTGTAGTGAGTGTATATAGAGAACAGGCAGCCATTCAGGCCTAATGTCAGGGGTTAACCTGAGAAATGTGAACTCGAGCTAAATATCAGTGATATCTGAACTAATCTGAAACACTGAAGTGTTTGGTAATGTGCCAGAGACCAAAAACCAATATAAAATGTATATAATAGTGTGAAATTATAAACTGTGTATAGTCTTACAATTAGAATTCTGTCCTTATACGGGTGTAAATATACACTTGTGTAAAATGATAGGCGCTTGATTATTTAAATTTATTAGAATACTAAACCATTTAAATCATTTAATTTTGAATGTTTTTTTTAAGGAATATAATTGAGATGACGGCATCATTTCGACTTTGTTTCAGTGCTGTAACTCAGCCATAACTGCTTTCTACACAACCTCAAACTACTTCCTCTTTCATGCTTTGTGGTTTCAATGTGTCAAACTGACAGCATCCATTTAATATCTTTTTCTAGCCTCCCCAGTTTTACATGACCGTTATAATAATAATAATAATAATTCATGCAGGTCATATTTCTTTATAATTAAGTATAGTGCTAACATCATCTATCAGGTGAAACGTAACACTGTCCTGTCTCTCCCTCTTTAGCTGGTAGAGTCACGACTGATGAGGAGCTGGAGGAAATGTTGGAGGGGGGCAATGCAGCGGTCTTCACCGCCGGGGTAAACTGTGTGTTTTTGTGTGCTTGTGCGTATATGTTGCCTTGTGCATGTATCATATGCTAGCAGTCAAGCCTAGTTAAGGCACTTTCACACCTTTTATAGTCAGGTTGCTGAGTCGAATCCAAGTCAGAGCGAAATTTGATACTTTCTGTTCGTTTCCTGGTTGGTTTGTTTTGTTTTTTCTCTAGATATAAATGTGATCCAGAAAGAAAAAAAATCTCTGGCTGAAGGGCATATAGGGCTGAAAACTTGCTTGTTAAACTCTTTCAGTCATTGGTCAGAAATGGCGATTGGAAAAAGGTAAACAAAGCTTTACCAAGTGTGCACAGAAATCATAAGAATCCCCCAAGGACAGAGACCTCGGACGCGCCACTCAACAAATTACCCCGGACATTAAAACACAGAATTTGTTCCAGCAAAACGTTTTATAGTCGCTATTTTTAAGTCTTCATACTATGTATTTTGTTGACTGAGGAATTCCCATAATGCACTGCAGGTCTGTGAGCCTTTTCAGACACTGTTTTTGTAACAAGTTTGATTTTGTAATAACAAAACTGGAATATAAGCTATGTTGTCCAAGTAGTGGGAATTATTATAATCTAGCAAAAAATATACTAAGATCACAATATTTAACTTCTGACTGTTTCAAAGTGCTGACACTGGAGACTCCTTCCATAAATGTTAAACAAACATCTCCATCCTGAAAGCTTCACCGTATCAGTGATAATGCACTTCACCTTTAACAGCTTTATTATTAGACTTAAATTATATGCAGCGTCCACTTTGAATGAGCTGTTACTATAGAAACGATAACGTATTAGAGCGAGCGCATTAATATAATCCTGTGATTTAGAATTACAGCCAGTGCTGCTGTTACAGAAAAAGAAACACCTTCTGACCAATCAGATTTGAGAATTGAACAGCGCTGTGGTATAAGAATACATAAGTATGTTAGCCTCTAGGCAAGTGAAAATATCTTAAACGTAGTCGAACCTATTTAGTTTTGATTGAGAGTGCATGATATTTTTGCACATAATTTTGTTTTATACTTGATTTATCATAATAAGAAATATTAGATATTTAAAATATTTCCACTTAAAGAGATTTGTTCTCAGCTTTAATTCGGAACTGGATTAAAATCTTTGCTGTGTATGTATGTTTTAGATCATAGATTCAGGAATCTCTAAGCAGGCGCTGAACGAGATCGAATCTCGTCACAAAGACATTGTAAGGCTGGAGAGCAGCATAAAGGAACTACACGACATGTTCGTGGACATCGCCGTGCTCGTGGAGAGTCAGGTACATTCCTCCATTCGTCGCTCCATCGTGCACTCTGTGTTTTCATACATTACTCGGTCATGCACGCTTCCTTTTCATCAGCCGCCTCAAAGACTTTATATCTATTTTACATTTTCTACCTCCTCTTCTTTTGCTCTCTTTCCTCTTCTCAGGCATTTCATCTACTTCCTGTCTTTTTGTCCCAGTTTTCCTTTTCTCTCTGGCTCCTTGCCGTGATTGGTCGCCTGCTCTTTAACCCTGATCCACTGTCCAGAAATTCAGCTTCCTTCCAAATGTGAGTTTTCCGGATCCCTTTCCCTGAATATCGCATGGCCCTTTTCTCATTTTCTTTTTTCATTTCATTCCTTACATGAATGTATTAACACATTCATTACCACTCCGAGGTAGTACATATTGAATAACCATTAGCACTCATTTGATTTGTTTAGAACCTAGTACACAATAAAAGTGTTGATCAAGTTGATTTTTTTTTGCTTATTAAATGCTGTCTGAGGGGGGGGCGGGGAAACCTGAGAGGTAAGTGGTTGTATTTTTGACACATGCTATATCCTGTTCGGTTTGTGAATGTCAAATGTGTGTGAGTTTCTAACAGTGTGTTTCCACTGCACATTCAAAAACAAGCCCTAGACTTAAAAGAGAACTAGTGGGACTTTAGGAACTTTTTATTTTACATGACTGGAATAATCATAATGATGACAATAAATCAGCTGCGTCATCATTGAAGCACATAACAGTGCCTGCGCAAGTGTGTAAACTCGATGTGATCTTTATTAAGGGAAATACAGGTATCGTAACCAGAGAAGAGTACAGGGCTCAAAAGAGGATAGACAGAGCTATCCTAGACATATGCTTATTCACAAAACTAACAGGCTCAAAGTTACAAGAAACGTGAACCAAGAAACTAGGAAAATGAGGCTGAGGAACTGATGAGGATTCACCACAAGATATTGACACAACAGGGTATAACTAACAGACAAACTAATCAGAATTAAGCACGGAACAGGTGATCACACTCAGGTAACAAGTCAATGATTGTGGAAACCAAAACAAATATGAGCGCATGGTGTTGTCGAGGTGCAAACAGGGAATCCGTGACATCAGCAAATACAGAGTGAAGCAGAGTTTCTGGTAGTGTTGTCCGAAGTGTTGCATTCCTCTTATATATACCACAGCGATTTGTCAGTACTTACAATTTCCCCAACATTACATGTAACCAAAAATGGTTAAAAGTATTAATTAAAAGTTAATGTAGAATAATACATAATGTTGTTGAGTGTGTGTGTGTGTTGGGGTTCTCTCTGATCGTGTGTGTTTGTATTTCAGGGGGACATCATTGATAACATAGAGGCGAATGTATCAAAAGCAGTGGATCATGTTGAAGCAGCAAAGGTTGAAACTAAGAAAGCAGCCAGGTATCAGAGCAAAGCACGGAAGGTATGGAACACACACACACACACACACACCTTCTTCACACAATAACATCACTGCTCCTGCTGTCTCTTTCTTCCCATTTTCTTCTCTCTCTCTCTCTCTCTCTCTCTCTCTCTCTCTCTCTCTCTCCC